>JABXNX010003663.1:0-24704 GCA_014843695.1 Archivesica marissinica | reverse complement strand
CCTCCTGTATAACTGATACCTCTCCATGTTGGACATATCTCCTGTATAACTGCTACCTCTCCATGCTGGACATACCTCCTGTATAACTGATACCTCTCCATGCTGGACATACCTCCTGTGTAACTGATACCTCTCCATGCTGGAATACCTCCTGTGCAACTGATACCTCTCCATGCTGGACATACCTCCTGTATAACTGATAAACTCCATGTTGGACATATGTCCTGTATAACTGATGTCTCTCCATGCTGGACATACCTCCTGTATAACTGATACCTCTCCATACTGGACATACCTCCTGTATAACTGATACCTCTCCATGCTGGAATACCTCCTGTGCCACATACCTCTCCATGCTGGACATACTCCTGTATAACTGATAAACTCCATGTTGGACATATGTCCTGTATAACTGATGTCTCTCCATGCTGGACATACCTCCTGTATAACTGATACCTCTCCATACTGGACATACCTCCTGTATAACTGATACCTCTCCATACTGGACATACCTCCTGTATAACTGATACCTCTCCATGCTGGACATACCTCCTGTATAACTGATGCCTCTCCATGCTGGACATACCTCCTGTATAACTGATGCCTCTCCATGCTGGACATATCTCCTGTATAACTGATGCCTCTCCATGCTGGACATACCTCCTGTATAACTGATACCTCTCCATGCTGGACATACCTCCTGTATAACTGATGCCTCTCCATGCTGGACAAACCTCCTGTATAACTGATTCCTCTCCATGCTGGACATATCTCCTGTATAACTGATGTATCTCCATGCAGGACATACCTCATGTATAACTGATGCCTCTCCATGCTGGACATACCTCCTGTGTAACTGTACCTCTCCATGCTGACATACCTCCTGTATAACTGATACCTCTCCATGCTGGACATACCTCCTGTTTAACTGATGCCTCTCCATGCTGGATATATCTCCTGTATAACTGATACCTCTCCATGCTGGACATACCTCCTGTGTAACTGATACCTCTCCATGCTGGACATACCTCCTGTATAATTGATACCTCTCCATGCTGGACATACCTCCTGTATAACTGATACCTCTCCATGCTGGACATACCTCCTGTGTAACTGATGCCTCTCCATGTTGGACTACCTCCTGTATACTTATACCTCTCCATGCTGGACATACATCCTGTGTAACTGATACCTTTCCATGCTGGACATACCTCCTGTATAACTGATATCCTCTCCATGCTGGACATACCTCCTGTATAACTGTATACCTCTCCATGCTGGACAAACCTCCTGTATAACTGCTACCTCTCCTGTGGACATACCTCCTGTGACTGATACCTCTCCATGCTGGACATACCTCCTGTATAATGATACATATCCATGCTGGACATACCTCCTGTATACTGATGCCTCTCCATGCTGGACATATCTCCTGTATAACTGATGCCTCTCCATGCTGGACATACCTCCTGTGTAACTGATACCTCTCCATGCTGGACATACCTCCTGTGCAATTGATACATCTCCATGCTGGACATACCTCCTGTATAACTGATACCTCTCCATGTTGGACATATCTCCTGTATAACTGCTACCTCTCCATGCTGGACATACCTCCTGTATAACTGATGCCTCTCCATGCTGGACAAACCTCCTGTATAACTGATGCCTCTCCATGCTGGACATACCTCATGTATAACTGATACCTCTACATGCTGGACATATCTCCTGTATAACTGATACCTCTCCATCCTGGACATACCTCCTGTATAACTGATACCTCTCCATGCAGGACATACCTCCTGTATAACTGATGTATCTCCATGCAGGACATACCTCCTGTATAACTGATGCCTCTCCATGCTGGACATACCTCCTGTGTAACTGATACCTCTCCATGCTGGACATACCTCCTGTATAACTGATACCTCTCCATGCTGGACATACCTCCTGTGTAACTGATGCCTCTCCATGCTGGATATATCTCCTGTATAACTGATACCTCTCCATGCTGGACATACCTCCTGTGTAACTGATACCTCTCCATGCTGGACATACCTCCTGTATAATTGATACCTCTCCATGCTGGACATACCTCCTGTATAACTGATACCTCTCCATGCTGGACATACCTCCTGTGTAACTGATGCCTCTCCATGTTGGACATACCTCCTGTATAACTGATACCTCTCCATGCTGGACATACCTCCTGTGTAACTGATACCTTTCCATGCTGGACATACCTCCTGTATAACTGATACCTCTCCATGCTGGACATACCTCCTGTATAACTGATACCTCTCCATGCTGGACAAACCTCCTGTATAACTGCTACCTCTCCATGTTGGACATACCTCCTGTGTAACTGATACCTCTCCATGCTGGACATACCTCCTGTATAACTGATACATATCCATGCTGGACATACCTCCTGTATAACTGATGCCTCTCCATGCTGGACATATCTCCTGTATAACTGATGCCTCTCCATGCTGGACATACCTCCTGTGTAACTGATACCTCTCCATGCTGGACATACCTCCTGTGCAATTGATACATCTCCATGCTGGACATACCTCCTGTATAACTGATACCTCTCCATGTTGGACATATCTCCTGTATAACTGCTACCTCTCCATGCTGGACATACCTCCTGTATAACTGATGCCTCTCCATGCTGGACAAACCTCCTGTATAACTGATGCCTCTCCATGCTGGACATACCTCATGTATAACTGATACCTCTACATGCTGGACATATCTCCTGTATAACTGATACCTCTCCATCCTGGACATACCTCCTGTATAACTGATACCTCTCCATGCAGGACATACCTCCTGTATAATTGATACCTCTCCATGCTGGACATACCTCCTGTATAACTGATACCTCTCCATGCTGGACATACCTCCTGTGTAACTGATGCCTCTCCATGTTGGACATACCTCCTGTATAACTGATACCTCTCCATGCTGGACATACCTCCTGTGTAACTGATACCTTTCCATGCTGGACATACCTCCTGTATAACTGATACCTCTCCATGCTGGACATACCTCCTGTATAACTGATACCTCTCCATGCTGGACAAACCTCCTGTATAACTGCTACCTCTCCATGTTGGACATACCTCCTGTGTAACTGATACCTCTCCATGCTGGACATACCTCCTGTATAACTGATGCCTCTCCATGCTGGACATATCTCCTGTATAACTGATGCCTCTCCATGCTGGACATACCTCCTGTGTAACTGATACCTCTCCATGCTGGACATACCTCCTGTGCAATTGATACATCTCCATGCTGGACATACCTCCTGTATAACTGATACCTCTCCATGTTGGACATATCTCCTGTATAACTGCTACCTCTCCATGCTGGACATACCTCCTGTATAACTGATACCTCTCCATGCTGGACATACCTCCTGTATAACTGATACCTCTCCATGCTGGACATACCTCCTGTGTAACTGATACCTCTCCATGCTGGAATACCTCCTGTGCAACTGATACCTCTCCATGCTGGACATACCTCCTGTATAACTGATACCTCTCCATGTTGGACATATGTCCTGTATAACTGATGTCTCTCCATGCTGGACATACCTCCTGTATAACTGATACCTCTCCATGCTGGACATACCTCCTGCATAACTGATACTTCTCCATGCTGGACATACCTCCTGCATAACTGATACCTCTCCATGCTGGACATACCTCCTGTATAACTGATACCTCTACATGCTGGACATACCTCCTGTATAACTGATGCCTCTCCATGCTGTATAACTGATACCTCTCCATGCTGGACATATCTCCTGTATAACTGATGCCTCTCCATGCTGGACATACATCCTGTATAACTGATGCCTCTCCATGCTGGACATACCTCCTGTATAATTGATGCCTCTCCATGCTGTATAACTGATGCCTCTCCATGCTGGACATATCTCCTGTATAACTGATGTATATCCATTCTGGACAAATGTTCTGTATAAATGATGCCTCTCCATGCTTTATAACTGATGCCTCTCCATGCTGGACATATCTCCTGTATAACTGATGTATATCCATTCTGGACAAATGTTCTGTATAAATGATGCCTCTCCATGCTTTATAACTGATACCTCTCCATGCTGGACATATCTCCTGTATAACTGATGCCTCTCCATGCTGGACATACATCCTGTATAACTGATGCCTCTCCATGCTGGACATACCTCCTGTATAATTGATGCCTCTCCATGCTGTATAATTGATGCCTCTCCATGCTGTATAACTGATGCCTCTCCATGCTGGACATATCTCCTGTATAACTGATGTATATCCATTCTGGACAAATGTTCTGTATAAATGATGCCTCTCCATGCTTTATAACTGATGTCTCTCCATGCTGGACATGCATACTAGCACAGTGGTAGTGCATTCGCTTCAGATGCGAAAGGCCCCGAATTTGCACCCAGCTGTAGCCATTACGATTGTGCCCTGAGGAAAGGCATTTAAATTTCACAGTGCCTCCTCTCTCACTCGTGGCGATGGACTCCATCAGGAATGAGGTATCGAGAGTGATTAAGTTGTAAGAACGAGTTTCGTAATCGAGCTATTAACTAACATAGAACAAAATGTCTCATAACAAAAGTAATACAAATTATTTTGAATAGTGTAATATATATAGTACGTGATGCTCATGTACACCGAATCCGGGCCAGACTAGTACGTGATGCTCGTGTACACCGAATCCGGGCCAGACTAGTACGTGATGCTCGTGTACACCGAATCCGGGCCAGACTAGTACGTGATGCTCGTGTACACCGAATCCGGGCCAGACTAGTACGTGATGCTCGTGTACACCGAATCCGGGCCAGACTAGTACGTGATCTCGTGTACACCGAATCCGGGCCAGACTAGTACGTGATGCTCGTGTACACCGAATCCGGGCCAGACTAGTACGTGATGCTCGTGTACACCGAATCCGGGCCAGACTAGTACGTGATGCTCGTGTACACCGAATCCGGGCCAGACTAGTACGTGATGCTAGTGTACACCGAATCCGGGCCAGACTAGTACGTGATGCTCGTGTACACCGAATCCGGGCCAGACTAGTACGTGATGCTCGTGTACACCGAATCCGGGCCAGACTAGTACGTGATGCTCGTGTACACCGAATCCGGCCAGACTAGTACGTGATGCTAGTGTACACCGAATCCGGGCCAGACTAGTACGTGATGCTCGTGTACACCGAATCCGGGCCAGACTAGTACGTGATGCTCGTGTACACCGAATCCGGGCCAGACTAGTACGTGATGCTCGTGTACACCGAATCCGGGCCAGACTAGTACGTGATGCTCGTGTACACCGAATCCGGGCCAGACTAGTACGTGATGCTCGTGTACACCGAATCCGGGCCAGACTAGTACGTGATGCTCGTGTACACCGAATCCGGGCCAGACTAGTACGTGATGCTCGTGTACACCGAATCCGGGCCAGACTAGTACGTGATGCTCGTGTACACCGAATCCGGGCCAGACTAGTACGTGATGCTCGTGTACACCGAATCCGGGCCAGACTAGTACGTGATGCTCGTGTACACCGAATCCGGGCCAGACTAGTACGTGATGCTCGTGTACACCGAATCCGGGCCAGACTAGTACGTGATGCTCGTGTACACCGAATCCGGGCCAGACTAGTACGTGCTGCTCGTGTACACCGAATCCGGGCCAGACTAGTACGTGATGCTCGTGTACACCGAATCCGGGCCAGACTAGTACGTGATGCTCGTGTACACCGAATCCGGGCCAGACTAGTACGTGATGCTCGTGTACACCGAATCCGGGCCAGACTAGTACGTGATGCTCGTGTACACCGAATCCGGGCCAGACTAGTACGTGAATGCTCGTGTACACCGAATCCGGGCCAGACTAGTACGTGCTGCTCGTGTACACCGAATCCGGGCCAGACTAGTACGTGATGCTCGTGTACACCGAATCCGGGCCAGACTAGTACGTGATGCTCGTGTACACCGAATCCGGGCCAGACTAGTACGTGATGCTCGTGTACACCGAATCCGGGCCAGACTAGTACGTGATGCTCGTGTACACCGAATCCGGGCCAGACTAGTACGTGATGCTCGTGTACACCGAATCCGGGCCAGACTAGTACGTGATGCTCGTGTACACCGAATCCGGGCCAGACTAGTACGTGATGCTCGTGTACACCGAATCCGGGCCAGACTAACTAGTACGTGATGCTCGTGTACACCGAATCCGGGCCAGACTAACTAGTACGTGATGCTCGTGTACACCGAATCCGGGCCAGACTAGTACGTGCTGCTCGTGTACACCGAATCCGGGCCAGACTAGTACGTGCTGCTCGTGTACACCGAATCCGGGCCAGACTAGTACGTGATGCTCGTGTACACCGAATCCGGGCCAGACTAGTACGTGATGCTCGTGTACACCGAATCCGGGCCAGACTAGTACGTGATGCTCGTGTACACCGAATCCGGGCCAGACTAGTACGTGATGCTCGTGTACACCGAATCCGGGCCAGACTAGTACGTGATGCTCGTGTACACCGAATCCGGGCCAGACTAGTACGTGATGCTCGTGTACACCGAATCCGGGCCAGACTAGTACGTGATGCTCGTGTACACCGAATCCGGGCCAGACTAGTACGTGATGCTCGTGTACACCGAATCCGGGCCAGACTAGTACGTGATGCTCGTGTACACCGAATCCGGGCCAGACTAGTACGTGATGCTCGTGTACACCGAATCCGGGCCAGATTAGTACGTGATGCTCGTGTACACCGAATCCGGGCCAGACTAGTACGTGATGCTCGTGTACACCGAATCCGGGCCAGACTAGTACGTGATGCTCGTGTACACCGAATCCGGGCCAGACTAGTACGTGATGCTCGTGTACACCGAATCCGGGCCAGACTAGTACGTGATGCTCGTGTACACCGAATCCGGGCCAGACTAGTACGTGATGCTCGTGTACACCGAATCCGGGCCAGACTAGTACGTGATGCTCGTGTACACCGAATCCGGGCCAGACTAGTACGTGATGCTCGTGTACACCGAATCCGGGCCAGACTAGTACGTGATGCTCGTGTACACCGAATCCGGGCCAGACTAGTACGTGATGCTCGTGTACACCGAATCCGGGCCAGACTAGTACGTGATGCTCGTGTACACCGAATCCGGGCCAGACTAGTACGTGATGCTCGTGTACACCGAATCCGGGCCAGACTAGTACGTGATGCTAGTGTACACCGAATCCGGGCCAGACTAGTACGTGATGCTCGTGTACACCGAATCCGGGCCAGACTAGTACGTGATGCTCGTGTACACCGAATCCGGGCCAGACTAGTACGTGATGCTCGTGTACACCGAATCCGGGCCAGACTAGTACGTGATGCTCGTGTACACCGAATCCGGGCCAGACTAGTACGTGATGCTCGTGTACACCGAATCCGGGCCAGACTAGTACGTGATGCTCGTGTACACCGAATCCGGGCCAGACTAGTACGTGATGCTCGTGTACACCGAATCCGGGCCAGACTAGTACGTGATGCTCGTGTACACCGAATCCGGGCCAGACTAGTACGTGATGCTCGTGTACACCGAATCCGGGCCAGACTAGTACGTGATGCTCGTGTACACCGAATCCGGGCCAGACTAGTACGTGATGCTCGTGTACACCGAATCCGGGCCAGACTAGTACGTGATGCTCGTGTACACCGAATCCGGGCCAGACTAGTACGTGATGCTCGTGTACACCGAATCCGGGCCAGACTAGTACGTGATGCTCGTGTACACCGAATCCGGGCCAGACTAGTACGTGATGCTCGTGTACACCGAATCCGGGCCAGACTAGTACGTGATGCTCGTGTACACCGAATCCGGGCCAGACTAGTACGTGATGCTCGTGTACACCGAATCCGGGCCAGACTAGTACGTGATGCTCGTGTACACCGAATCCGGGCCAGACTAGTACATGATGCTCGTGTACACCGAATCCGGGCCAGACTAGTACGTGATGCTCGTGTACACCGAATCCGGGCCAGACTAGTACGTGATGCTCGTGTACACCGAATCCGGGCCAGACTAGTACGTGATGCTCGTGTACACCGAATCCGGGCCAGACTAGTACGTGATGCTCGTGTACACCGAATCCGGGCCAGACTAGTACGTGATGCTCGTGTACACCGAATCCGGGCCAGACTAGTACGTGATGCTAGTGTACACCGAATCCGGGCCAGACTAGTACGTGATGCTCGTGTACACCGAATCCGGGCCAGACTAGTACGTGATGCTCGTGTACACCGAATCCGGGCCAGACTAGTACGTGATGCTCGTGTACACCGAATCCGGGCCAGACTAGTACGTGATGCTCGTGTACACCGAATCCGGGCCAGACTAGTACGTGATGCTCGTGTACACCGAATCCGGGCCAGACTAGTACATGATGCTCGTGTACACCGAATCCGGGCCAGACTAGTACGTGCTGCTCGTGTACACCGAATCCGGGCCAGACTAGTACGTGATGCTCGTGTACACCGAATCCGGGCCAGACTAGTACGTGATGCTCGTGTACACCGAATCCGGGCCAGACTAGTACGTGATGCTCGTGTACACCGAATCCGGGCCAGACTAGTACGTGATGCTCGTGTACACCGAATCCGGGCCAGACTAGTACGTGATGCTCGTGTACACCGAATCCGGGCCAGACTAGTACGTGATGCTCGTGTACACCGAATCCGGGCCAGACTAGTACGTGATGCTCGTGTACACCGAATCCGGGCCAGACTAACTAGTACGTGATGCTCGTGTACACCGAATCCGGGCCAGACTAACTAGTACGTGATGCTCGTGTACACCGAATCCGGGCCAGACTAGTACGTGCTGCTCGTGTACACCGAATCCGGGCCAGACTAGTACGTGCTGCTCGTGTACACCGAATCCGGGCCAGACTAGTACGTGATGCTCGTGTACACCGAATCCGGGCCAGACTAGTACGTGATGCTCGTGTACACCGAATCCGGGCCAGACTAGTACGTGATGCTCGTGTACACCGAATCCGGGCCAGACTAGTACGTGATGCTCGTGTACACCGAATCCGGGCCAGACTAGTACGTGATGCTCGTGTACACCGAATCCGGGCCAGACTAGTACGTGATGCTCGTGTACACCGAATACGGGCCAGACTAGTACGTGATGCTCGTGTACACCGAATCCGGGCCAGACTAGTACGTGATGCTCGTGTACACCGAATCCGGGCCAGACTAGTACGTGATGCTCGTGTACACCGAATCCGGGCCAGACTAGTACGTGATGCTCGTGTACACCGAATCCGGGCAGACTAGTACGTGTGCTCGTGTACACCGAATCCGGGCCAGACTAGTACGTGATGCTCGTGTACACCGAATCCGGGCCAGACTAGTACGTGATGCTCGTGTACACCGAATCCGGGCCAGACTAGTACGTGATGCTCGTGTACACCGAATCCGGGCCAGACTAGTACGTGATGCTCGTGTACACCGAATCCGGGCCAGACTAGTACGTGATGCTCGTGTACACCGAATCCGGGCCAGACTAGTACGTGATGCTCGTGTACACCGAATCCGGGCCAGACTAGTACGTGATGCTCGTGTACACCGAATCCGGGCCAGACTAGTACGTGATGCTCGTGTACACCGAATCCGGGCCAGACTAGTACGTGATGCTCGTGTACACCGAATCCGGGCCAGACTAGTACGTGATGCTCGTGTACACCGAATCCGGGCCAGACTAGTACGTGATGCTCGTGTACACCGAATCCGGGCCAGACTAGTACGTGATGCTAGTGTACACCGAATCCGGGCCAGACTAGTACGTGATGCTCGTGTACACCGAATCCGGGCCAGACTAGTACGTGATGCTCGTGTACACCGAATCCGGGCCAGACTAGTACGTGATGCTCGTGTACACCGAATCCGGGCCAGACTAGTACGTGATGCTCGTGTACACCGAATCCGGGCCAGACTAGTACGTGATGCTCGTGTACACCGAATCCGGGCCAGACTAGTACGTGATGCTCGTGTACACCGAATCCGGGCAGAATAGTACGTGATGCTCGTGTACACCGAATCCGGGCCAGACTAGTACGTGATTGCTCGTGTACACCGAATCCGGCCAGACTAGTACGTGATGCTCGTGTACACCGAATCGGGCCAGACTAGTACGTCATGCTCGTGTACACCGAATCCGGGCCAGACTAGTACGTGATGCCGTGTACACCGAATCCGGGCCAGACTAGTACGTGATGCTCGTGTACACCGAATCCGGGCCAGACTAGTACGTGATGCTCGTGTACACCGAATCGGGCCGACTAGTACGTGATGCTCGTGACACCGAATCCGGGCCAGACTAGTACGTGATGCTCGTGTACACCGAATCCGGGCCAGACTAGTACGTGATGCTCGTGTACACGAATCCGGGCCAGACTAGTACGTGATGCTCGTGTACACCGAATCGGGCCAGACTAGTACGTGATGCTCGTGTACACCGAATCCGGGCCAGACTAGTACGTGATGCTCGTGTACACCGAATCCGGGCAGACTAGTACGTGATGCTCGTGTACACGAATCCGGGCCAGACTAGTACGTGATGCTCGTGTACACCGAATCCGGGCCAGACTAGTACGTGATGCTCGTGTACACCGAATCCGGGCCAGACTAGTACGTGATGCTCGTGTACACCGAATCCGGGCCAGACTAGTACGTGATGCGTGTACACCGAATCCGGGCCAGACTAGTACGTGTGATGCTCGTGTACACCGAATCCGGGCCAGACTAGTACGTGATGCTCGTGTACACCGAATCCGGGCCAGACTAGTACGTGATGCTCGTGTACACCGAATCCGGGCCAGACTAGTACGTGATGCTCGTGTACACCGAATCCGGGCCAGACTAGTACGTGATGCTCGTGTACACCGAATCCGGGCCAGACTAGTACGTGATGCTCGTGTACACCAAATCCGGGCCAGACTAGTACGTGATGCTCGTGTACACCGAATCCGGGCCAGACTAGTACGTGATGCTCGTGTACACGAATCCGGGCCAGACTAGTACGTGATGCTCGTGTACACCGAATCCGGGCCAGACTAGTACGTGATGCTCGTGTACACCGAATCCGGGCCAGACTAGTACGTGATGCTCGTGTACACCGAATCCGTGCCAGACTAGTACGTGATGCTCGTGTACACCGAATCCGGGCCAGACTAGTACGTGATGCTCGTGTACACCGAATCCGGGCCAGACTAGTACGTGATGCTCGTGTACACCGAATCCGGGCCAGACTAGTACGTGATGCTCGTGTACACCGAATCCGGGCCAGACTAGTACGTGATGCTCGTGTACACCGAATCCGGGCCAGACTAGTACGTGATGCTCGTGTACACCGAATCCGGGCAGACTAGTGTGGTGTGTGTGGGGACTAGTACGTGATGCTCGTGTACACCGAATCCGGGCCAGACTAGTACGTGCTGCTCGTGTACACCGAATCCGGGCCAGACTAGTACGTGCTGCTCGTGTACACCGAATCCGGGCCAGACTAGTACGTGATGCTCGTGTACACCGAATCCGGGCCAGACTAGTACGTGATGCTCGTGTACACCGAATCGGGCCAGACTAGTACGTGATGCTCGTGTACACCGAATCCGGGCCAGACTAGTACGTGATGCTCGTGTACACCGAATCCGGGCCAGACTAGACGTGATGCTCGTGTACACCGAATCCGGGCCAGACTAGTACGTGATGCTCGTGTACACCGAATCCGGGCCAGACTAGTACGTGATGCTCGTGTACACCGAATCCGGGCCAGACTAGTACGTGATGCTCGTGTACACCGAATCCGGGCCAGACTAGTACGTGATGCTCGTGTACACCGAATCCGGGCCAGACTAGTACGTGATGCTCGTGTACACCGAATCCGGGCCAGACTAGTACGTGATGCTCGTGTACACCGAATCCGGGCCAGACTAGTACGTGATGCTCGTGTACACCGAATCCGGGCCAGACTAGTACGTGATGCTCGTGTACACCGAATCCGGGTCCGAATCCGGGCCAGACTAGTACGTGATGCTCGTGTACACCGAATCCGGGCCAGACTAGTACGTGATGCTCGTGTACACCGAATCCGGGCCAGACTAGTACGTGATGCTCGTGTACACCGAATCCGGGCCAGACTAGTACGTGATGCTCGTGCCACAGTTAATCCCGCTGTATGTTGCCACTGAACGTACGGACAATGAAACAGAGAGTGTGACATATTCTCTCATCTACTACTGGTGTCCGATGCCACTGAAAGTACGGACAGTGAAACAGATAGTGTGAAGTATTCTCTCGTCCACTACTGGTGTCTGATGCCGCTAAAAGTACGGACAGTGAAACAGATAGTGTGAAGTATTCTCTCGTCCACTACTGGTATCTGATGCCACTGAAAGTACGGACAATGAAACAGATAGTGTGACATATTCTCTCATCTACTACTGGTGTCCGATGCCACTGAAAGTACGGACAGTGAAACAGATAGTGTGAAGTATTCTCTCGTCCACTACTGGTATCTGATGCCATTGAAAGTACGGACAGTGAAACAGATAGTGTGAAGTATTCTCTCGTCCACTACTTATATATGGTGCCACTGAAAGTACGGACAGTGAAACAGATAGTGTGAAGTATTCTCTCGTCCACTACTGGTTTCTGGTGCCATTGAAAGTACGGACAGTGAAACAAATAGTGTGACGTATTCTCTCGTCCACTACTTATATATGGTGCCACTGAAAGTACGGACAGTGAAACAGATAGTGTGAAGTATTCTCTCGTCCACTACTGGTGTCTGATGCCATTGAAAGTACGGACAGTGAAACAGATAGTGTGAAGTATTCTCTCGTCCACTACTGGTATCTGATGCCATTGAAAGTACGGACAGTGAAACAGATAGTGTGAAGTATTCTCTCGTCCACTACTGGTGTCTGATGCCACTGAAAGTACGGACAGTGAAACAGATAGTGTGAAGTATTCTCTCGTCCACTACTGGTGTCTGGTGCCATTGAAAGTACGGACAGTGAAACAGATAGTGTGACGTATTCTCTCATCCACTACTAGTGTCTGATGCCACTGAAAGTACGGACAGTGAAACAGATAGTGTGAAGTATTCTCTCGTCCACTACTGGTGTCTGATGCCGCTAAAAGTACGGACAGTGAAACAGATAGTGTGAAGTATTCTCTCGTCCACTACTGGTATCTGATGCCATTGAAAGTACGGACAGTGAAACAGATAGTGTGAAGTATTCTCTCGTCCACTACTGGTGTCTGATGCCATTGAAAGTACGGACAGTGACACAGATAGTGTGAAGTATTCTCTCGTCTACTACTGGTGTCTGTTGCCATTGAAAGTACGGACACTGTAACAGATAGTGTGAAGTATTCTCTCGTCTACTACTGGTGTCTGATGCCATTGAAAGTACGGACAGTGAAACAGATAGTGTGAAGTATTCTCTCGTCCACTACTGGTGTCTGATGCCATTGAAAGTACGGACAGTGAAACAGATAGTGTGAAGTATTCTCTCGTCCACTACTGGTGTATGATGCCACTGAAAGTACGGACAATGAAACAGATAGTGTGAAGTATTCTCTCGTCCACTACTGGTGTCTGATGCCACTGAAAGTACGGACAGTGAAACAGATAGTGTGAAGTATTCTCTCGTCCACTACTGGTGTCTGATGCCATTGAAAGTACGGACAGTGAAACAGATAGTGTGACGTATTCTCTCATCCACTACTGGTGTCCGATGCCGCTGAAAGTACGGACAGTGAAACAGATAGTGTGAAGTATTCTCTCGTCCACTACTGGTATCTGGTGCCATTGAAAGTACGGACAGTGAAACAGATAGTGTGAAGTATTCTCTCGTCCACTACTGGTGTCTGATGCCACTGAAAGTACGGACAGTGAAACAAATAGTGTGACGTATTCTCTCGTCCACTACTGGTGTATGATGCCACTGAAAGTACGGACAGTGGAACAGATAGTGTGAAGTATTCTCTCGTCCACTACTAGTGTCTGATGCCATTGAAAGTACGGACAGTGAAACAGATAGTGTGAAGTATTCTCTCGTCCACTACTGGTTTCTGGTGCCATTGAAAGTACGGACAGTGAAACAGATAGTGTGACGTATTCTCTCGTCCACTACTGGTGTCTGATGCCACTGAAAGTACGGACAGTGAAACAGATAGTGTGACGTATTCTCTCGTCCACTACTGGTGTCTGATGCCACTGAAAGTACGGACAGTGAAACAGATAGTGTGAAGTATTCTCTCGTCCACTACTGGTGTCTGATGCCACTGAAAGTACGGACAGTGAAACAGATAGTGTGAAGTATTCTCTCGTCCACTACTGGTGTCTGATGCCATTGAAAGTACGGACAGTGAAACAGATAGTGTGAAGTATTCTCTCGTCCACTACTGGTGTCTGATGCCACTGAAAGTACGGACAGTGAAACAGATAGTGTGAAGTATTCTCTCGTCCACTACTGGTGTCTGATGCCATTGAAAGTACGGACAGTGAAACAGATAGTGTGAAGTATTCTCTCGTCCACTACTGGTGTCTGATGCCACTGAAAGTACGGACAGTGAAACAGATAGTGTGAAGTATTCTCTCGTCCACTACTGGTGTCTGATGCCACTGAAAGTACGGACAGTGAAACAGATAGTGTGAAGTATTCTCTCGTCCACTACTGGTGTCTGATGCCATTGAAAGTACGGACAGTGAAACAGATAGTGTGACGTATTCTCTCATCCACTACTGGTGTCTGATGCCGCTGAAAGTACGGACAGTGAAACAGATAGTGTGAAGTATTCTCTCGTCCACTACTGGTATCTGGTGCCATTGAAAGTACGGACAGTGAAACAGATAGTGTGAAGTATTCTCTCGTCCACTACTGGTGTCTGATGCCACTGAAAGTACGGACAGTGAAACAAATAGTGTGACGTATTCTCTCGTCCACTACTGGTGTATGATGCCACTGAAAGTACGGACAGTGGAACAGATAGTGTGAAGTATTCTCTCGTCCACTACTAGTGTCTGATGCCATTGAAAGTACGGACAGTGAAACAGATAGTGTGAAGTATTCTCTCGTCCACTACTGGTTTCTGGTGCCATTGAAAGTACGGACAGTGAAACAGATAGTGTGACGTATTCTCTCGTCCACTACTGGTGTCTGATGCCACTGAAAGTACGGACAGTGAAACAGATAGTGTGACGTATTCTCTCGTCCACTACTGGTGTCTGATGCCACTGAAAGTACGGACAGTGAAACAGATAGTGTGAAGTATTCTCTCGTCCACTACTGGTGTATGATGCCACTGAAAGTACGGACAATGAAACAGATAGTGTGAAGTATTCTCTCGTCCACTACTGGTATCTGATGCCATTGAAAGTACGGACAGTGAAACAGATAGTGTGAAGTATTCTCTCGTCCACTACTGGTGTCTGATGCCACTGAAAGTACGGACAGTGAAACAGATAGTGTGAAGTATTCTCTCGTCCACTACTGGTGTCTGATGCCATTGAAAGTACGGACAGTGAAACAGATAGTGTGAAGTATTCTCTCGTCCACTACTGGTGTATGATGCCACTGAAAGTACGGACAATGAAACAGATAGTGTGAAGTATTCTCTCGTCCACTACTGGTGTCTGATGCCATTGAAAGTACGGACAGTGAAACAGATAGTGTGAAGTATTCTCTCGTCCACTACTGGTGTCTGATGCCACTGAAAGTACGGACAGTGAAACAGATAGTGTGAAGTATTCTCTCGTCCACTACTGGTGTCTGATGCCATGAAAGTACGGACAGTGAAACAGATAGTGTGAAGTATTCTCTCGTCCACTACTGGTGTCTGATGCCACTGAAAGTACGGACAGTGAAACAGATAGTGTGAAGTATTCTCTCGTCCACTACTGGTGTCTGATGCCACTGAAAGTACGGACAGTGAAACAGATAGTGTGAAGTATTCTCTCGTCCACTACTGGTGTCTGATGCCGCTGAAAGTACGGACAGTGAAACAGATAGTGTGACGTATTCTCTCATCCACTACTGGTGTCTGATGCCGCTGAAAGTACGGACAGTGAAACAGATAGTGTGAAGTATTCTCTCGTCCACTACTGGTATCTGATGCCATTGAAAGTACGGACAGTGAAACAGATAGTGTGAAGTATTCTCTCGTCCACTACTGGTGTCTGATGCCATTGAAAGTACGGACAGTGAAACAGATAGTGTGAAGTATTCTCTCGTCCACTACTGGTGTCTGATGCCACTGAAAGTACGGACAGTGAAACAGATAGTGTGAAGTATTCTCTCGTCCACTACTGGTGTCTGATGCCATTGAAAGTACGGACAGTGAAACAGATAGTGTGAAGTATTCTCTCGTCCACTACTGGTGTCTGATGCCACTGAAAGTACGGACAGTGAAACAGATAGTGTGAAGTATTCTCTCGTCCACTACTGGTGTCTGATGCCACTGAAAGTACGGACAGTGAAACAGATAGTGTGAAGTATTCTCTCGTCCACTACTGGTGTCTGATGCCATTGAAAGTACGGACAGTGAAACAGATAGTGTGAAGTATTCTCTCGTCCACTACTGGTGTCTGATGCCATTGAAAGTACGGACAGTGAAACAGATAGTGTGAAGTATTCTCTCGTCCACTACTGGTGTCTGATGCCACTGAAAGTACGGACAGTGAAACAGATAGTGTGAAGTATTCTCTCGTCCACTACTGGTGTCTGATGCCATTGAAAGTACGGACAGTGAAACAGATAGTGTGAAGTATTCTCTCGTCCACTACTGGTGTATGATGCCACTGAAAGTACGGACAATGAAACAGATAGTGTGAAGTATTCTCTCGTCCACTACTGGTGTCTGATGCCACTGAAAGTACGGACAGTGAAACAGATAGTGTGAAGTATTCTCTCATCCACTACTGGTGTCTGATGCCGCAAAAAGTACGGACAGTGAAACAGATAGTGTGACGTATTCTCTCATCCTCTACAGGTGTCTGATGCCGCTGAAAGTACGGACAGTGAAACAGATAGTGTGAAGTATTCTCTCGTCCACTACTGGTGTTTGATGCCATTGAAAGTACGGACAGTGACACAGATAGTGTGAAGTATTCTCTCGTCTACTACTGGTGTCTGTTGCCATTGAAAGTACGGACACTGTAACAGATAGTGTGAAGTATTCTCTCGTCCACTACTGGTGTCTGATGCCATTGAAAGTACGGACAGTGAAACAGATAGTGTGAAGTATTCTCTCGTCCACTACTGGTGTATGATGCCACTGAAAGTACGGACAATGAAACAGATAGTGTGAAGTATTCTCTCGTCCACTACTGGTGTCTGATGCCACTGAAAGTACGGACAGTGAAACAGATAGTGTGAAGTATTCTCTCGTCCACTACTGGTGTCTGATGCCACTGAAAGTACGGACAGTGAAACAGATAGTGTGAAGTATTCTCTCATCCACTACTGGTGTCTGATGCCGCTGAAAGTACGGACAGTGAAACAGATAGTGTGAAGTATTCTCTCGTCCACTACTGGTGTCTGATGCCACTGAAAGTACGGACAGTGAAACAGATAGTGTGAAGTATTCTCTCATCCACTACTGGTGTCTGATGCCGCTGAAAGTACGGACAGTGAAACAGATAGTGTGAAGTATTCTCTCGTCCACTACTGGTGTATGATGCCACTGAAAGTACGGACAGTGAAACAGATAGTGTGAAGTATTCTCTCGTCCACTACTGGTGTCTGATGCCACTGAAAGTACGGACAGTGAAGCAGATAGTGTGAAGTAATCTCTCGTCCACTACTGGTGTCTGATGCCACTGAAAGTACGGACTGTGACACAGATAGTGTGAAGTATTCTCTCATCCTCTACAGGTGTCTGATGCCGCTGAAAGTACGGACAGTGAAACAGATAGTGTGAAGTATTCTCTCGTCCACTACTGGTGTATGATGCCACTGAAAGTACGGACAATGAAACAGATAGTGTGAAGTATTCTCTCATCCACTACTGGTGTCTGATGCCGCTGAAAGTACGGACAGTGAAACAGATAGTGTGAAGTATTCTCTCATCCACTACTGGTGTCTGATGCCGCTGAAAGTACGGACAGTGAAACAGATAGTGTGACGCATTCTCTCGTCCACTACTGGTGTATGATGCCACTGAAAGTACGGACAATGAAACAGATAGTGTGAAGTATTCTCTCGTCCACTACTGGTGTCTGATGCCATTGAAAGTACGGACAGTGAAACAGATAGTGTGAAGTATTCTCTCGTCCACTACTGGTGTCTGATGCCACTGAAAGTACGGACAGTGAAACAGATAGTGTGAAGTATTCTCTCGTCCACTACTGGTGTCTGATGCCACTGAAAGTACGGACAGTGAAACAGATAGTGTGAAGTATTCTCTCGTCCACTACTGGTGTCTGATGCCATTGAAAGTACGGACAGTGAAACAGATAGTGTGAAGTATTCTCTCGTCCACTACTGGTGTCTGATGCCACTGAAAGTACGGACAGTGAAACAGATAGTGTGAAGTATTCTCTCGTCCACTACTGGTGTCTGATGCCATTGAAAGTACGGACAGTGAAACAGATAGTGTGAAGTATTCTCTCGTCCACTACTGGTGTCTGATGCCACTGAAAGTACGGACAGTGAAACAGATAGTGTGAAGTATTCTCTCGTCCACTACTGGTGTCTGATGCCATTGAAAGTACGGACAGTGAAACAGATAGTGTGAAGTATTCTCTCGTCCACTACTGGTGTCTGATGCCACTGAAAGTACGGACAGTGAAACAGATAGTGTGAAGTATTCTCTCGTCCACTACTGGTGTCTGATGCCATTGAAAGTACGGACAGTGAAACAGATAGTGTGAAGTATTCTCTCGTCCACTACTGGTGTCTGATGCCACTGAAAGTACGGACATGAAAAGATAGTGTGAAGTATTCTCTCATCCCTACTGGTGTCTGATGCCGCTGAAAGTACGGACAGTGAAACAGATAGTGTGAAGTATTCTCTCGTCCACTACTGGTGTCTGATGCCATTGAAAGTACGGACAGTGACACAGATAGTGTGAAGTATTCTCTCGTCTACTACTGGTGTCTGTTGCCATTGAAAGTACGGACACTGTAACAGATAGTGTGAAGTATTCTCTCGTCCACTACTGGTGTCTGATGCCATTGAAAGTACGGACAGTGAAACAGATAGTGTGAAGTATTCTCTCGTCCACTACTGGTGTCTGATGCCACTGAAAGTACGGACAGTGAAACAGATAGTGTGAAGTATTCTCTCGTCCACTACTGGTGTCTGATGCCACTGAAAGTACGGACAGTGAAACAGATAGTGTGAAGTATTCTCTCGTCCACTACTGGTGTCTGATGCCACTGAAAGTACGGACAGTGAAACAGATAGTGTGAAGTATTCTCTCGTCCACTACTGGTGTCTGATGCCACTGAAAGTACGGACAGTGAAACAGATAGTGTGAAGTATTCTCTCGTCCACTACTGGTGTCTGATGCCACTGAAAGTACGGACAGTGAAACAGATAGTGTGAAGTATTCTCTCGTCCACTACTGGTGTCTGATGCCATTGAAAGTACGGACAGTGAAACAGATAGTGTGAAGTATTCTCTCGTCCACTACTGGTGTCTGATGCCACTGAAAGTACGGACAGTGAAACAGATAGTGTGAAGTATTCTCTCGTCCACTACTGGTGTCTGATGCCATTGAAAGTACGGACAGTGAAACAGATAGTGTGACGTATTCTCTCGTCCACTACTGGTGTCTGATGCCACTGAAAGTACGGACAGTGAAACAGATAGTGTGAAGTATTCTCTCGTCCACTACTGGTGTCTGATGCCACTGAAAGTACGGACAGTGAAACAGATAGTGTGAAGTATTCTCTCGTCCACTACTGGTGTCTGATGCCATTGAAAGTACGGACAGTGAAACAGATAGTGTGAAGTATTCTCTCGTCCACTACTGGTGTCTGATGCCACTGAAAGTACGGACAGTGAAACAGATAGTGTGAAGTATTCTCTCGTCCACTACTGGTGTCTGATGCCATTGAAAGTACGGACAGTGAAACAGATAGTGTGAAGTATTCTCTCGTCCACTACTGGTGTCTGATGCCATTGAAAGTACGGACAGTGAAACAGATAGTGTGAAGTATTCTCTCGTCCACTACTGGTGTCTGATGCCATTGAAAGTACGGACACTGTAACAGATAGTGTGAAGTATTCTCTTGTCTACAACATTGACAGAGAGGTGAGTCCACACAACGTTGACATACACGTACATCCGTTATAGTTTATAGCATGGTAAATATGTAGCATGGAATATGCATTGTGTCACTCCATATCATGCATACATAACGAAACGACGTTGCTTCCAGGCGAAACATATATACCAGAGGATAAGACATGCTCTACTACGTTTTCCATCTGGTCCAAGCGTACACACAGGACGATAAACGATTCACAGCCAGCAGGTTCGATACCCCGTCTGACCATAATAAAATTAATACATGTAGTCTTTCAGATGGGACTTTAAACCGATGGCTCGTGTCGGTGCTTTACACCGTGTACGTAAAAGAACCAGAGGAGACCATGGAATGGGTCTCTGTCTGTATCATTGCACTATCCTCCACACAATTAAAATGACTACTCTCTTCAGGAGGCATCGTTCATATGGGCAACCGGTAGCGATGATAAATAAACGTAAAACGCACACACAGCCAGCCGATTAGGTCACACCAATCCTATCTGTTGGTATCCCAACCAATGGTTACGTGTATACAATATATGTGTGTACTATGTAGTAGTAAAACCCAGACGTTACATGCAAACATCCTTCTGAATTTACTGTTCCCTATTCTTGGAAATAAAGTTCTGGAATGATTCCCCGTTTCTCTCTGTTCATATACCGTATTATATATAGTATTGGTTGTTAAAGTGTTTGTTTATTATAGTGAGCCAGCCATTTCTGACTTATGAGACACCTCATTTTATAAACATCAGTACTTCCCGAATCATATGCTTGTGGTCAGGCGGCATTATTGATATAGTGGTCTGAGATTGGTTGAAAAGGTGTAGGGAAGCCCTTAAGAGTTATTGATATATGAACTGATTGGCTAAGTAGGTATTGTTACAAATAGTGAAAATGACTTCTAAATATTAAAATACAATATATGAGCTGCATTTTGGAATATTTAAAAATATGTGTAGACTATTTGGTGACAAATAAACAGCATATTATAAATGCAGGTGTCAGTGCAACATTCACCACCACATTACCTTCAGAGTAGGGGGTGGGTGCCTTTAGGGGGAAATAATAAAAAAAGGCCAGTCTGTTGAAAACTACTGTATTTTGTGCCAAACTATTTTGGGGGGAAATATAATGGCACTGTGTGTTATAATGGTGGCCTATGGAAATTGCAATAGCGGTGTGACCTAAAGTATGCCAGGCGCCAGGCTGTTATATGTAAGCCATATATATTATTGACGTAAACTTGTAGTTGTCTACCATACTAAAGAGATTGACTTTATAAACGACGAATATACATTGCAACAACGTTTGTAATCTGATGTATAATATGTTCATTGTTACTATATGAGCAAAATACAAACATGTTTAAAATAAAGCCGGGCGTTCTACAGCACTGACATCGTGGTATTGAAGAAAGCTGCATATTTACCTGAAAAGGGCGGGGTGTTTTCCCAGCCTTTTAAAACCCTTCACATATACAAATGTATGTCCAACCCCTTTGCTAAGACATTGTCATGCAAATAAGATACAAGTTAAATTTCTGTTAATTTGTAATATTAGCTTGTAAGCAAAATATCTCAAGGGTTTCAACAGAAGAGTAAACAGATATCTACTCAGTACTCACACGCATATATACACATATATCACTTGTTTTGCCCATATGGCATATACAGGCCTAGTAGTCGTTCTAATGTGTCTAGTGCCTGTGGATATACCAGGTGTAAATATAATTGCACGTCTGCTGTCTGGTTGCTCTACATGTATGCTGTAATATTTCCAGTTTACACAGGCCTACTTCCCGCATGTTTCGTCCGGCTACAGCACCCGATACATAAATAATGATGCCTCGTTTCACACCTAATTGCGAACACATGTCAACTAGCCATGGCTATCATATGTACAGGCCAGATGGTGAACATATCTATACGTGTTTCAGATAGTTATCTCGTGACCCAACTATCAACAACAATAACATTAGTCCAGTTATTTAGACTTGAACAATGTAACATTTTACTATCAAGGCATGTTTCGAAATAACAGATCGAAACAAATGTATGTAGAGGTCTGATATATAGGACTACAATAACATGTGCCACAGTTTGCCTACAAACGTGTGAGGTTCAGCTATAAAGTAAATTCATTTAAACTTGTAGGTAGATCTATAGGCCTATCATTGTAAATGTAAATTTTTGGATTTCGAAAGAAATTTACTAGCCTACTTTCGTGAAACATGGGCGCGGGCATGTAGGGTGTGGCCATGTTATTGTGTGTTGCATGGAAGGCTGAACTAACATTTATGGTAGTGTAAGGGGCTTTGTTAGTCTTAAACGCCAAGCCTATAGGTTATATACATATGTCGCAATATGTATGTTAATATATTCTTGTTTTATCCTATTATATAAATAAAATGTGATTTATATATTTATTGACGCCTACATTCAGTGTCAAAACGTGAGGGTAGCATGCACTTAAGTATTCAAATAATAGAAACAAAAGACGCTAACCGTGAATAGGCCTACTTAGTTATTAATAATAAATATGCATATACTATTATCAGGGATTCTAATGTTATAGCTGTTACCATTATTTTATATATAGTCGGTTCAAACGCTCATTCAGAGCTTGTGTTGTACTGTTTTTATCTTGCCGACTCAAAATAAAAGTTATCTTATCTTATCTTAGTAACTGTTTGGTGCTGTATATGAAGTACTTTCAGTTTGGAATTTGTTTGTAAACAATAACACGTGTTTATCGATCTCGTTGTTTGACACGAGATATTACGAGATAGTGCGAGAAGGCCATTTACGATTCAACATGGCCGTACAAAACTGTACAACAAAATTTAGTGATATTTACGAATTAAAGGAAGAATTAGGAAAGTAAGTTACATATGTGAAGTCAGTTGGATTTTGTCCTTCTGTATCAACTGTATTCTATTCTTGGATTTATTCTATTTTCTCAAAAATACTTGACAATGTTGTTTCCGGATTCTTGACAGCTCGCAAACGCTGAAACGGTGTCGATGTAAAATTCTACCTAGTTTTGTAATGAATATACCGGAGACTATTTTCACAGATTGCTGATTTCATTGGATGCTTATTACGTTTAAGTGTTGCATGTATCATCACATTTCTTTGTTTCATAGACCCTTTAATAGACTATTTCATGCTTGCAGCAACTGACAAAATGAGTGCTTAAGCCTTTACCATTACGACATACATTGAAATGTAGTAGCCAAACCAATATTCATAATAAAGGCCAGAATTAAGGAAAAGGTTAAGAGGATGCATGTCAATTAGAACTCCGGTTTCATACCCAATGTCTGAGACGATTTGTACCCAATATTGAATATCTGAGGCGAGTCGTACCCCAGTCTGGACAGTTTGTACCCTAGGATTAAGGGTTAGAGGCGAGTCATACCCCAGTCTGGACAGTTTGTACCCTATGATTAAGGGTTAGAGGCGAGTCATACCCCAGTCTGGACAGTTTGTACCCTAGGATTAAGGGTTAGAGACGAGTCATACCCCAGTCTGGACAGTTTGTACCCTAGGATTAAGGGTTAGAGACGAGTCATACCCCAGTCTGGACAGTTTGTACCCTAGGATTAAGGGTTAGAGACGAGTCATACCCCAGTCTGGACAGTTTGTACCCAGGGATTAAGGGTTAGAGACGAGTCATACCCCAGTCTGGACAGTTTGTACCCTAGGATTAATGGTTAGAGACGAGTCATACCCCAGTCTGGACAGTTTGTACCCTAGGATTAAGGGTTAGAGACGTTTCATACCCATGTCTTGATAGTTTGCACCCTAGGATTAAGAGTTTTGTACCATATCTGTATATATTGACAGACAAGATCCATCCAATATGATATAAATGCGAAAAACACAGGACACAAAACGTGGATAATTTCATTATTGACCAAAATGCCCAAACTGGGTACGAATCGCTCAGATATTGGGTACGAAGCGTTTCTAACATTGGGTACGAAATGTCCAAACTGGGTACGAAACGTTCAGGGTACAATTTGTCTGTATGTCGTTTAACATTCATTCATTCATTGACTACATGAATGCTGACTGGGAGCAAAGGTGTTGGTACGTTATGGGACAGTGATAAAATGTCTCGTTTTAGTGTCCTGGAGACTCAACTAACAACACCCAATTATATTATGAATCCATTATAGAAATGCTTTCAGCTAGCTTTTGTTAAATTGTGTACATGTAGGCTACTTGAATATCAAGGCTGATGGCGCGGACAAACTGTGGATTGAAATTTTATTTATTATATTTCATGTTCACAGTACTTCCGTTCAAATCACATGATTAGATTGCAAGATG
>JABXNX010003662.1:0-24704 GCA_014843695.1 Archivesica marissinica | reverse complement strand
TCAATGATATACCCTAGACATTGTATCAACTAACGGAGTATATGTCAATGCTATATCCTAGACGTTGTATCAACTAACGTAGTATATGTCAATGCTATACCCTATACGTTGTATCAACTAACGGAGTATATGTCAATGCTATACTATACACGTTGTATCAACTAACTGAGTATATGTCACTGCTATACCCTACCAGTTGTATCAACTAACACAGTATATGTCAATGCTATACCCAAGACGTTGTTTCAACTAACGGAGTATATGTCAATGCTATACCCTATACGTTGTATCAACTAACGGAGTATATGTCAATGCTATACCATACACGTTGTATCAACTAACGGAATATATATCAATGCTATACCCTAGACGTTGTATCAACTAACACAGTATATGTCAATGCTATACCCTAGACGTTGTATCAACTAACGGAGTATATGTCAATCCTATACTCTACACGTTGTATCAACTAACACAGTATATGTCAATGATATACCCTAGACATTGTATCAATTAACGGAGTATATGTCAATGCTATATCCTAGACGTTGTATCAACTAACACAGTGTATGTCAATGCTATACACTAGACGTTGTATCAACAAACGGAGTATATGTCAATGCTATACCCTACCCGTTGTATGAACTAACGGAGTATATGTCAATGCTATACCCTAGACGTTGTATCAACTAACGGAGTATATGTCAATGCTATACCCTAGACGTTGTATCAACTAACGGAGTATATTTCAATGCTATTCACTACACGTTGTATCAACTAACATAGTATATGTCAATGGTATACCCTAGACGTTGTATCAACTAACGGAGTATATGTCAATGCTATACCCTACACGTTGTATCAACTAACGGGGTATATATCAATGCTATACCCTACACGTTGTATCAACTAACGGAGTCTATGCCAATGCTATACCCTACACGTTGTATCAACTAACGGAGTATATGTCAATGCTATACCCTAGACGTTGTATCATCTAACACAGTATATGTCAATGCTATACCCTAGACGTTGTATCAACTAACACAGTATATGTCAATGCTATACCCTAGACGTTGTATCAACTAACACAGTAAATGTCAATGCTATACCCTAGACGTTGTATCAACTAACGGAGTATATGTCAATGCTATACCCTACCCGTTGTATCAACTAACGGAGTATATGTCAATGCTATACCCTACACGTTGTATCAACTAACGGAGTATATGTCAATGCTATACCCAATACGTTGTATCAACTAACATAGTATATGTCAATGCTATACCCTAGACGTTGTATCAACTAACTGAATATATGTCAATGCTATACTCATTACGTTGTATCAACTAACATAGTAGATGTCAATGCTATACCCTAGACGTTGTATCAACTAACGGAGTATATTTCAATGCTATACCCAATACGTTGTATCAACTAACATAGTATATGTCAATTCTATACCCTAGACGTTGTATCAACTAAGGGAGTATATGTCAATGCTATACCCAATACGTTGTATCAACTAAAACAGTATATGTCAATGCTATACCCTAGACGTTGTATCAACTAACACAGTATATGTCAATGCTATGCCCAAGATGTTGTATCAACTAACGGAGTATATGTCAATGCTATACCCTATACGTTGTATCAACTAACTGAGTATATGTCAATGCTATACCATACAGGTTGTATCAACTAACGGAGTATATATGTCAATGCTATACCCTAGACGTTGTATCAACTAACACAGTATATGTCAATGCTATACACTAGACGTTGTTTCAACTAACGGAGTATATGTCAATGCTATACCCTACCCGTTGTATCAATTAACGGAGTATATGTCAATGCTATACCCTACACGTTGTATCAACTAACGGAGTATATGTCAATGCTATACCCTAGACGTTGTATCAACTAACGGAGTATATGTCAATGCTATACCCTAGACGTTGTATCAACTAACGGAGTATATGTCAATGCTATACCCTAGACGTTGTATCAGCTAACGGAGTATATGTCAATGCTATACCCTAGACGTTGTATCAACTAACGGAGTATATTTCAATGCTATTCACTACACGTTGTATCAACTAACATAGTATATGTCAATGGTATACCCTA
Source organism: Archivesica marissinica (assembly GCA_014843695.1). NCBI lineage: Eukaryota > Metazoa > Mollusca > Bivalvia > Venerida > Vesicomyidae > Archivesica > Archivesica marissinica. The sequence continues at coordinate 22,574 of JABXNX010003662.1, read as the reverse complement.
GCCGTTGTATCAACTAACTGAGTATATGTCAATGCTATACCCTACACGTTGTATCATCTAACGGGGTATATGTCAATGCTATATTCTACACGTTGTATCAACTAACGGAGTATATGTCAATGCTATACCCTACACGTTGTACCAACTAACGGAGTATATGTCAATGCTATACCCTACACGTTGTATCAACTAACGGGGTATATGTCAATGCTATACCCTACACGTTGTATCAACTAACGGAGTCTATGCCAATGCTATACCCTACACGTTGTATCAACTAACGGAGTATATGTCAATGCTATACCCTAGACGTTGTATCATCTAACACAGTATATGTCAATGCTATACCCTAGACGTTGTATCAACTAACACAGTATATGTCAATGCTATACCCTAGACGTTGTATCAACTAACACAGTATATGTCAATGCTATACCCTAGACGTTGTATCAACTAACGGAGTATATGTCAATGCTATACCCTACCCGTTGTATCAACTAACGGAGTATATGTCAATGCTATACCCTACACGTTGTATCAACTAACGGAGTATATGTCAATGCTATACCCTTTGTTTGGGTTTGTTAATACGTTGTATCAACTAACATAGTATATGTCAATGCTATACCCTAGACGTTGTATCAACTAACTGAATATATGTCAATGCTATACTCATTACGTTGTATCAACTAACATAGTAGATGTCAATGCTATACCCTAGACGTTGTATCAACTAACGGAGTATATGTCAATGCTATACCCAATACGTTGTATCAACTAACATAGTATATGTCAATTCTATACCCTAGACGTTGTATCAACTAAGGGAGTATATGTCAATGCTATACCCTACACGTTGTATCATCTAACGGGGTATATGTCAATGCTATATTCTACACGTTGTATCAACTAACGGAGTATATGTCAATGCTATACCCTACACGTTGTACCAACTAACGGAGTATATGTCACTGCTATACCCTACCCGTTGTATCAACTAACGGAGTATATGTCAATGCTATACCCTAGACGTTGTTTCAACTAACGGAGTATATGTCAATCCTATACTCTACACGTTGTATCAACTACCACATTATATGTCAATGATATACCCTAGACATTGTATCAACTAACGGAGTATATGTCAATGCTATATCCTAGACGTTGTATCAACTAACGGAGTATATGTCAATGCTATACCCTATACGTTGTATCAACTAACGGAGTATATGTCAATGCTATACTATACACGTTGTATCAACTAACGGAGTATATGTCACTGTTATACACTACCCGTTGTATCAACTAACACAGTATATGTCAATGCTATACCCAAGACGTTGTTTCAACTAACGGAGTATATGTCAATGCTATACCCTATACGTTGTATCAACTAACGGAGTATATGTCAATGCTATACCATACACGTTGTATCAACTAACGGAATATATATCAATGCTATACCCTAGACGTTGTATCAACTAACACAGTATATGTCAATGCTATACCCTAGAAGTTGTATCAACTAACGGAGTATATGTCACTGCTATACCCTACCCGTTGTATCAACTAACGGAGTATATGTCAATGCTATACCCTAGACGTTGTATCAACTAACGGAGTATATGTCAATCCTATACTTACACGTTGTATCAACTAACACAGTATATGTCAATGATATACCTAGACATTGTATCAATTAACGGAGTATATGTCAATGCTATATCCTAGACGTTGTATCAACTAACACAGTGTATGTCAATGCTATACCCTAGACGTTGTATCAACAAACGGAGTATATGTCAATGCTATACCCTACCCGTTGTATGAACTAACGGAGTATATGTCAATGCTATACCCTAGACGTTGTATCAACTAACGGAGTATATGTCAATGCTATACCTATACGTTGTATAACTACGGAGTATATGTCAATGCTATACCTACACGTTGTTCAACTAACGGATATATTCATGCTATACCCTGACGTTGTATCAACTACACAGTATATGTCATGCTATACCCTAGAAGTTGTATCAACTAACGGAGTATATGTCATGTTTGTTGTTTGTTTGTTGTTGTTGTTTTATACACGTTGTATCAACTAACACAGTATATGTCAATGATATACCCTAGACATTGTATCAATTAACGGAGTATATGTCAATGCTATATCCTAGACGTTGTATCAACTAACACAGTGTATGTCAATGCTATACACTAGACGTTGTATCAACAAACGGAGTATATGTCAATGCTATACCCTACCCGTTGTATGAACTAACGGAGTATATGTCAATGCTATACCCTAGACGTTGTATCAACTAACGGAGTATATGTCAATGCTATACCCTAGACGTTGTATCAACTAACGGAGTATATTTCAATGCTATTCACTACACGTTGTATCAACTAACATAGTATATGTCAATGGTATACCCTAGAGGTTGTATCAACTAACGGAGTATATGTCAATGCTATACCCTACACGTTGTATCAACTAACGGGGTATATGTCAATGCTATACCCTACACGTTGTATCATCTAACGGGGTATATGTCAATGCTATACCCTACACGTTGTATCAACTAACGGAGTCTATGCCAATGCTATACCCTACACGTTGTATCAACTAACGGAGTATATGTCAATGCTATACCCTAGACGTTGTATCATCTAACAAAGTATATGTCAATGCTATACCCTAGACGTTGTATCAACTAACACAGTATATGTCAATGCTATACTCTAGACGTTGTATCAACTAACACAGTATATGTCAATGCTATACCCTAGACGTTGTATCAACTAACGGAGTATATGTCAATGCTATACCCTACCCGTTGTATCAACTAACGGAGTATATGTCAATGCTATACCCTACACGTTGTATCAACTAACGGAGTATATTTCAATGCTATACCCAATACGTTGTATCAACTAACATAGTATATGTCAATGCTATACCCTAGACGTTGTATCAACTAACGGAATATATGTCAATGCTATACTCATTACGTTGTATCAACTAACATAGTAGATGTCAATGCTATACCCTAGACGTTGTATCAACTAACGGAGTATATGTCAATGCTATACCCAATACGTTGTATCAACTAACATAGTATATGTCAATGCTATACTCTAGACGTTGTATCAACTAAGGGAGTATATGTCAATGCTATACCCAATACGTTGTATCAACTAAAACAGTATATGTCAATGCTATACCCTAGACGTTGTATCAACTAACACAGTATATGTCAATGCTATGCCCAAGATGTTGTATCAACTAACGGAGTATATGTCAATGCTATACCCTATAGGTTGTATCAACTAACTGAGTATATGTCAATGCTATACCATACAGGTTGTATCAACTAACGGAGTATATATGTCAATGCTATACCCTAGACGTTGTATCAACTAACACAGTATATGCCAATGCTATACACTAGACGTTGTTTCAACTAACGGAGTATATGTCAATGCTATACCCTACCCGTTGTATCAACTAACGGAGTATATGTCAATGCTATACCCTACACGTTGTATCAACTAACGGAGTATCTGTCAATGCTATACCCTAGACGTTGTATCAACTAACGGAGTATATGTCAATGCTATACCCTAGACGTTGTATCAACTAACGGAGTATCTGTCAATCCTATACTCTACACGTTGTATCAACTAACACAGTATATATCAATGATATACCCTAGCCGTTGTATCAACTAACGGAGTATATGTCAATGCTATACCCAACACGTTGTATCAACTAACGGAGTATATGTCAATGCTATACCATAGACGTTGTATCAATTAACGGAGTATATGTCAATGCTAAACCCAATACGTTGTATCAACTAACACAGTATATGTCAATGCTATACCCAAGACGTTGTATCAACTAACACAGTATATGTCAATGCTATACCCTAGACGTTGTATCAACTAACGGAGTATATGTCAATGTTATAACCAATACGTTGTATCAACTAACAGAGTATATGTCAATGCTATACCCTAGACGTTGTATCAACTAACGGAGTATATGTCAATGCTATACCCTAGATGTTGTATCAACTAACGGAGTATATGTCAATGCTAAACCCTACACGTTGTATCAACTAACATAGTATATGTCAATGGTATACCCTAGACGTTGTATCAACTAACGGAGTATATGTCAATGCTATACCCTACACGTTGTATCATCTAACTGGGTATATGTCAATGCTATACTCTACACGTTGTATCAACTAACGGAGTATATGTCAATGCTATACCCTACACGTTGTGTCAATTAACGGAGTATATGTCAATGCTATACCCTAGACGTTGTATCAACTAACGGAGTATATGTCAATGCTATACCCTAGACGTTGTATCAACTAACGGAGTATATGTCAATGCTATACCCTACACGTTGTATCAACTAACGGAGTCTATGCCAATGCTATACCATAGACGTTGTATCAACTAACACAGTATATGTCAATGCTATACCCTAGACGTTGTATCAACAAAAGGAGTATATGTCTGTGCTATACCCTACCCGTTGTATCAACTAACGGAGTATATGTCAATGCTATACCCTACACGTTGTATCAACTAACGGAGTATATGTCAATGCTATACCCTAGACGTTGTATCAACTAACGGAGTATATGTCAATGCTATACTCTAGACGTTGTATCAAGTAACGGAGTATATGTCAATGCTATACCCTACACGTATCAACTAACATAGTATATGTCAATGCTATACCTTAGACGTTGTATCAACTAACGGAGTATATGTCAATCCTATATTCTACACGTTGTTTCAACTAACACAGTATATGTCAATGAAATACCCTAGCCGTTGTATCAACTAACGGAGTATATGTCAATGCTATACCCTACGCGTTGTATCAACTAACGGACTATATGTCAATGCTATACCCTAGACTTTGTATCAACTAACGGAGTATATGTCAATGCTATACCCAATACGTTGTATCAACTAACACAGTATATGTCAATGCTATACCCAAGACGTTGTATCAACTAACACAGTATATGTCAATGCTATACCCTAGCTGTTGTATCAACTAACAGAGTATATGTCAATGCTATACCCAATACGTTGTATCAATTAACGGAGTATATGTCAATGCTATACCCTAGACGTTGTATCAACTAACGGAGTATATGTCAATGCTATACCCAATACGTTATATCAACTAACGGAGTATATGTCAATGCTATACCCAACACGTTGTATCAACTAACATAGTATATGTCAATGCTATACCCTAGACGTTGTATCAACTATCGAAGTATATGTCAATGCTATACCCAATACGTTGTATCAACTAACACAGTATATGTCAATGCTATACACAATACGTTTTATCAACTAACAGAGTATATGTCAATGCTATACCCAATACGTTGTATCAACTAACATAGTATATGTCAATGCTATACCCTAGACGTTGTATCAACTAACGAAGTATATGTCAATGCTATACTAAAGACGTTATATCAACTAACGGAATATATGTCAATGCTATACCATACACGTTGTATCAACTAACGGAGTAATTGTCAATGCTATACCCTAGACCTTGTATCATCTAACACAGTATATGTCAATGCTATACCCTAGACGTTGTATCAACTAACGGAATATATGTCAATGCTATACCATACCCGTTGTATCAACTAACGGAGTATATGTCAATGCTATACCCTACACGTTGTATCAACTAACGGAGTATATGTCAATGCTATACCCTAGACGTTGTATCAACAAACGGAGTATATGTCAATGCTATACCCAATACGTTGTATCAACTAACACAGTATATGCCAATGCTATACCCTAGACGTTGTATCAACTAACACAGTATATGTCAATACTATACCCAAGACGTTGTATCAACTAACGGAGTATATGTCAATGCTATACTCTATACGTTGTATCAACTAAAGGAGTATATGTCAATGCTATACCATACACGTTGTATCAACTAACGGAGTATATGTCAATGCTATACCCTACACGTTGTATCAACTAACGGAATATATGTCAATGCTATACCCTAGACGTTGTATCAACTAACGGAGTATATGTCAATGCTATACCATACACGTTGTATGAACTAACGGAGTATATGTCAATGCTATACCCTAGACATTGTATCAACTAACGGAGTATATGTCTATGCTATACCCTAGACGTTGTATCAACTAACACAGTGTATGTCAATGCTATACCCTAGACGTTGTATCAACTAACGGAGTATATGTCAATGCTATACCCTACACGTTGTATGAACTAACGGAGTATATGTCAATGCTATACCCTAGACGTTGTTTGAACTAACGGAGTATATGTCAATGCTATACACTACACGTTGTATCAACTAACATAGTATATGTCAATGCTATACCCTACACGTTGTATCAACTAACGGAGTATATGTCAATGCTATACCCTAGACGTTGTATCAACTAACGGAGTATATGTCAATGCTATACCCTAGACGTTGTATCAACTAACGGAGTATATGTCAATGCTATACCCTACACGTTGTATCAACTAACGGAGTCTATGCCAATGCTATACCATAGACGTTGTATCAACTAACACAGTATATGTCAATGCTATACCCTAGACGTTGTATCAACTAACGGAGTATATGTCTGTGCTATACCCTACCCGTTGTATCAACTAACGGAGTATATGTCAATGCTATACCCTACACGTTGTATCAACTAACGGAGTATATGTCAATGCTATACCCTAGACGTTGTATCAACTAACGGAGTATATGTCAATGCTATACTCTAGACGTTGTATCAAGTAACGGAGTATATGTCAATGCTATACCCTACACGTATCAACTAACATAGTATATGTCAATGCTATACCTTAGACGTTGTATCAACTAACGGAGTATATGTCAATCCTATATTCTACACGTTGTTTCAACTAACACAGTATATGTCAATGAAATACCCTAGCCGTTGTATCAACTAACGGAGTATATGTCAATGCTATACCCTACGCGTTGTATCAACTAACGGACTATATGTCAATGCTATACCCTAGACTTTGTATCAACTAACGGAGTATATGTCAATGCTATACCCAATACGTTGTATCAACTAACACAGTATATGTCAATGCTATACCCAAGACGTTGTATCAACTAACACAGTATATGTCAATGCTATACCCTAGCTGTTGTATCAACTAACAGAGTATATGTCAATGCTATACCCAATACGTTGTATCAATTAACGGAGTATATGTCAATGCTATACCCTAGACGTTGTATCAACTAACGGAGTATATGTCAATGCTATACCCAATACGTTATATCAACTAACGGAGTATATGTCAATGCTATACCCAACACGTTGTATCAACTAACATAGTATATGTCAATGCTATACCCTAGACGTTGTATCAACTATCGAAGTATATGTCAATGCTATACCCAATACGTTGTATCAACTAACACAGTATATGTCAATGCTATACACAATACGTTTTATCAACTAACAGAGTATATGTCAATGCTATACCCAATACGTTGTATCAACTAACATAGTATATGTCAATGCTATACCCTAGACGTTGTATCAACTAACGAAGTATATGTCAATGCTATACTAAAGACGTTATATCAACTAACGGAATATATGTCAATGCTATACCATACACGTTGTATCAACTAACGGAGTAATTGTCAATGCTATACCCTAGACCTTGTATCATCTAACACAGTATATGTCAATGCTATACCCTAGACGTTGTATCAACTAACGGAATATATGTCAATGCTATACCATACCCGTTGTATCAACTAACGGAGTATATGTCAATGCTATACCCTACACGTTGTATCAACTAACGGAGTATATGTCAATGCTATACCCTAGACGTTGTATCAACAAACGGAGTATATGTCAATGCTATACCCAATACGTTGTATCAACTAACACAGTATATGCCAATGCTATACCCTAGACGTTGTATCAACTAACACAGTATATGTCAATACTATACCCAAGACGTTGTATCAACTAACGGAGTATATGTCAATGCTATACTCTATACGTTGTATCAACTAAAGGAGTATATGTCAATGCTATACCATACACGTTGTATCAACTAACGGAATATATGTCAATGCTATACCCTACACGTTGTATCAACTAACGGAATATATGTCAATGCTATACCCTACACGTTGTATCAACTAACGGAGTATATGTCAATGCTATACCATACACGTTGTATGAACTAACGGAGTATATGTCAATGCTATACCCTAGACATTGTATCAACTAACGGAGTATATGTCTATGCTATACCCTAGACGTTGTATCAACTAACACAGTGTATGTCAATGCTATACCCTAGACGTTGTATCAACAAACGGAGTATATGTCAATGCTATACCCTACCCGTTGTATGAACTAACGGAGTATATGTCAATGCTATACCCTAGACGTTGTTTGAACTAACGGAGTATATGTCAATGCTATTCACTACACGTTGTATCAACTAACATAGTATATGTCAATGCTATACTCTATACGTTGTATCAACTAACGGAGTATATGTCAATGCTATACCCTAGAAATTGTATCAACTAACGGAGTATATGTCAATGCTATACCCTACACGTTGTATCAACTAACGGAGTCTATGCCAATGCTATACCCTACACGTTGTATCAACTAACGGAGTCTATGCCAATGCTATACCATACACGTTGTATCAACTAACGGAGTCTATGCCAATGCTATACCCTACACGTTGTATCAACTAACGGAGTATATGTCAATGCTATACTCTAGACGTTGTATCAACTAACACAGTATATGTTAATGCTCTACCCTAGACGTTGTATCAACTAACGGAGTATATGTCAATGCTATACCCTACCCGTTGTATTAACTAACGGAGTATATGTCAATGCTATACCATACACGTTGTATCAACTAACGGAGTATATGTCAATGCTATACCCAATACGTTGTATCAACTAACATAGTATATGTCAATGCTATACCCTAGACGTTGTATCAACTAACGGAGTATATGTCAATGCTATACTCAATACGTTGTATCAACTAACATAGTATATGTCAATGCTATACCCTAGACGTTGTATCAACTAACGGAGTATATGTCAATGCTATACCCTAGACGTTGTATCAACTAACGGAGTATATGTCAATGCTATACCCAATACGTTGTATCAACTAACATAGTATATGTCAATGCTATACCCTAGACGTTGTATCAACTAAGGGAGTATATGTCAATGCTATACCCAATACGTTGTATCAACTAACACAGTATATGTCAATGCTATACCCTAGACGTTGTATCAACTAACACAGTATATGTCAATGCTATACCCAAGATGTTGTATCAACAAACGGAGTATATGTCAATGCTATACCCTATACGTTGTATCAACTAACTGAGTATATGTAAATGCTATACCATACACGTTGTATCAACTAACGGAGTATATATGTCAATGCTATACCCTAGACGTTGTATCAATTAACACATTATATATCAATGCTATACACTAGACATTGTATCAACTAACGGAGTATATGTCAATGCTATACCCTACCCGTTGTATCAACTAACGGAGTATATGTCAATGATATACCCTACACGTTGTATCAACTAACGGAGTATATGTTAATGCTATACCCTAGACGTTGTATCAACTAACGGAGTATATGTCAATGCTATACCCTAGACGTTGTATCAACTAACGGAGTATATGTCAATGCTATACCCTACACGTATCAACTAACATAGTATATGTCAATGCTATACCCTAGACGTTGTATCAACTAACGGAGTATATGTCAATGCTATACCCTAGACGTTGTATCAACTAACGGAGTATATGTCTATCCTATACTCTACACGTTGTATCAACTAACACAGTATATGTTAATGATATACCCTAGCCGTTGTATCAACTAACGGAGTATATGTCAATGCTATACCCAATACGTTGTATCAACTAACAGAGTATATGTCAATGCTATACCCTAGACGTTGTATCAACTAACGGAGTATATGTCAATGCTATACACTACACGTTGTATCAACTAACGGAGTATATGTCAATGCTAAACCCAATACGTTGTATCAACTAACACAGTATATGTCAATGCTATACCCAAGACGTTGTATCAACTAACACAGTATATGTCAATGCTATACCCTAGACATTTTATCAACTAAAGGAGTATATGTCAATGCTATACCCAATACGTTGTATCAACTAACAGAGTATATGTCAATGCTATACCCTAGACGTTGTATCAACTAACGGAGTATATGTCAATGCTATACACTACACGTTGTATCAACTAACGGAGTATATGTCAATGCTAAACCCAATACGTTGTATCAACTAACACAGTATATGTCAATGCTATACCCAAGACGTTGTATCAACTAACACAGTATATGTCAATGCTATATCCTAGACGTTGTATCAACTAACACAGTGTATGTCAATGCTATACCCTAGACGTTGTATCAACAAACGGAGTATATGTCAATGCTATACCCTACCCGTTGTATGAACTAACGGAGTATATGTCAATGCTATACCCTAGACGTTGTTTGAACTAACGGAGTATATGTCAATGCTATTCACTACACGTTGTATCAACTAACATAGTATATGTCAATGCTATACTCTACACGTTGTATCAACTAACGGAGTATATGTCAATGCTATACCCTAGAAATTGTATCAACTAACGGAGTATATGTCAATGCTATACCCTACACGTTGTATCAACTAACGGAGTCTATGCCAATGCTATACCCTACACGTTGTATCAACTAACGGAGTCTATGCCAATGCTATACCATACACGTTGTATCAACTAACGGAGTCTATGCCAATGCTATACCCTACACGTTGTATCAACTAACGGAGTATATGTCAATGCTATACTCTAGACGTTGTATCAACTAACACAGTATATGTTAATGCTCTACCCTAGACGTTGTATCAACTAACGGAGTATATGTCAATGCTATACCCTACCCGTTGTATTAACTAACGGAGTATATGTCAATGCTATACCATACACGTTGTATCAACTAACGGAGTATATGTCAATGCTATACCCAATACGTTGTATCAACTAACATAGTATATGTCAATGCTATACCCTAGACGTTGTATCAACTAACGGAGTATATGACAATGCTATACTCAATACGTTGTATCAACTAACATAGTATATGTCAATGCTATACCCTAGACGTTGTATCAACTAACGGAGTATATGTCAATGCTATACCCTACACGTTGTATCAACTAACGGAGTATATGTCAATGCTATACCCAATACGTTGTATCAACTAACATAGTATTTGTCAATGCTATACCCTAGACGTTGTATCAACTAAGGGAGTATATGTCAATGCTATACCCAATACGTTGTATCAACTAACACAGTATATGTCAATGCTATACCCTAGACGTTGTATCAACTAACACAGTATATGTCAATGCTATACCCAAGATGTTGTATCAACACACGGAGTATATGTCAATGCTATACCCTATACGTTGTATCAACTAACTGAGTATATGTAAATGCTATACCATACACGTTGTATCAACTAACGGAGTATATATGTCAATGCTATACCCTAGACGTTGTATCAATTAACACATTATATATCAATGCTATACACTAGACATTGTATCAACTAACGGAGTATATGTCAATGCTATACCCTACCCGTTGTATCAACTAACGGAGTATATGTCAATGATATACCCTACACGTTGTATCAACTAACGGAGTATATGTTAATGCTATGCCCTAGACGTTGTATCAACTAACGGAGTATATGTCAATGCTATACCCTAGACGTTGTATCAACTAACGGAGTATATGTCAATGCTATACCCTACACGTATCAACTAACATAGTATATGTCAATGCTATACCCTAGACGTTGTATCAACTAACGGAGTATATGTCAATGCTATACCCTAGACGTTGTATCAACTAACGGAGTATATGTCTATCCTATACTCTACACGTTGTATCAACTAACACAGTATATGTTAATGATATACCCTAGCCGTTGTATCAACTAACGGAGTATATGTCAATGCTATACCCTACACGTTGTATCAACTAACGGAGTATATGTCAATGCTATACCCTAGACGTTGTATCAACTAACGGAGTATATGTCAATGCTAAACCCAATACGTTGTATCAACTAACACAGTATATGTCAATGCTATACCCAAGACGTTGTATCAACTAACACAGTATATGTCAATGCTATACCCTAGACATTTTATCAACTAAAGGAGTATATGTCAATGCTATACCCAATACGTTGTATCAACTAACAGAGTATATGTCAATGCTATACCCTAGACGTTGTATCAACTAACGGAGTATATGTCAATGCTATACACTACACGTTGTATCAACTAACGGAGTATATGTCAATGCTAAACCCAATACGTTGTATCAACTAACACAGTATATGTCAATGCTATACCCAAGACGTTGTATCAACTAACACAGTATATGTCAATGCTATATCCTAGACGTTGTATCAACTAACACAGTGTATGTCAATGCTATACCCAAGACGTTGTATGAACAAACGGAGTATATGTCAATGCTATACCCTACCCGTTGTATGAACTAACGGAGTATATGTCAATGCTATACCCTAGACGTTGTTTGAACTAACGGAGTATATGTCAATGCTATTCACTACACGTTGTATCAACTAACATAGTATATGTCAATGCTATACTCTACACGTTGTATCAACTAACGGAGTATATGTCAATGCTATACCCTAGAAATTGTATCAACTAACGGAGTATATGTCAATGCTATACCCTACACGTTGTATCAACTAACGGAGTCTATGCCAATGCTATACCCTACACGTTGTATCAACTAACGGAGTCTATGCCAATGCTATACCATACACGTTGTATCAACTAACGGAGTCTATGCCAATGCTATACCCTACACGTTGTATCAACTAACGGAGTATATGTCAATGCTATACTCTAGACGTTGTATCAACTAACACAGTATATGTTAATGCTCTACCCTAGACGTTGTATCAACTAACGGAGTATATGTCAATGCTATACCCTACCCGTTGTATTAACTAACGGAGTATATGTCAATGCTATACCATACACGTTGTATCAACTAACGGAGTATATGTCAATGCTATACCCAATACGTTGTATCAACTAACATAGTATATGTCAATGCTATACCCTAGACGTTGTATCAACTAACGGAGTATATGACAATGCTATACTCAATACGTTGTATCAACTAACATAGTATATGTCAATGCTATACCCTAGACGTTGTATCAACTAACGGAGTATATGTCAATGCTATACCCTACACGTTGTATCAACTAACGGAGTATATGTCAATGCTATACCCAATACGTTGTATCAACTAACATAGTATTTGTCAATGCTATACCCTAGACGTTGTATCAACTAAGGGAGTATATGTCAATGCTATACCCAATACGTTGTATCAACTAACACAGTATATGTCAATGCTATACCCTAGACGTTGTATCAACTAACACAGTATATGTCAATGCTATACCCAAGATGTTGTATCAACACACGGAGTATATGTCAATGCTATACCCTATACGTTGTATCAACTAACTGAGTATATGTAAATGCTATACCATACACGTTGTATCAACTAACGGAGTATATATGTCAATGCTATACCCTAGACGTTGTATCAATTAACACATTATATATCAATGCTATACACTAGACATTGTATCAACTAACGGAGTATATGTAAATGCTATACCCTACCCGTTGTATCAACTAACGGAGTATATGTCAATGATATACCCTACACGTTGTATCAACTAACGGAGTATATGTTAATGCTATACCCTAGACGTTGTATCAACTAACGGAGTATATGTCAATGCTATACCCTAGACGTTGTATCAACTAACGGAGTATATGTCAATGCTATACCCTACACGTATCAACTAACATAGTATATGTCAATGCTATACCCTAGACGTTGTATCAACTAACGGAGTATATGTCAATGCTATACCCTACACGTATCAACTAACATAGTATATGTCAATGCTATACCCTAGACGTTGTATCAACTAACGGAGTATATGTCAATGCTATACCCTACACGTATCAACTAACATAGTATATGTCAATGCTATACCCTAGACGTTGTATCAACTAACGGAGTATATGTCAATGCTATACCCTACACGTATCAACTAACATAGTATATGTCAATGCTATACCCTAGACGTTGTATCAACTAACGGAGTATATGTCAATGCTATACCCTACACGTATCAACTAACATAGTATATGTCAATGCTATACCCTAGACGTTGTATCAACTAACGGAGTATATGTCAATGCTATACCCTACACGTATCAACTAACATAGTATATGTCAATGCTATACCCTAGACGTTGTATCAACTAACGGAGTATATGTCAATGCTATACCCTAGACGTTGTATCAACTAACGGAGTATATGTCAATGCTATACCTACACGTTGTATCAACTAACGGAGTATATGTCAATGCTATACCCAATACGTTGTATCAACTAACACAGTATATGTCAATGCTATACCCAAGACGTTGTATCAACTAACACAGTATATGTCAATGCTATATCCTAGACGTTGTATCAACTAACACAGTGTATGTCAATGCTATACCCTAGACGTTGTATCAACAAACGGAGTATATGTCAATGCTATACCCTACCCGTTGTATGAACTAACGGAGTATATGTCAATGCTATACCCTAGACGTTGTTTGAACTAACGGAGTATATGTCAATGCTATTCACTACACGTTGTATCAACTAACATAGTATATGTCAATGCTATACTCTACACGTTGTATCAACTAACGGAGTATATGTCAATGCTATACCCTAGAAATTGTATCAACTAACGGAGTATATGTCAATGCTATACCCTACACGTTGTATCAACTAACGGAGTCTATGCCAATGCTATACCCTACACGTTGTATCAACTAACGGAGTCTATGCCAATGCTATACCATACACGTTGTATCAACTAACGGAGTCTATGCCAATGCTATACCCTACACGTTGTATCAACTAACGGAGTATATGTCAATGCTATACTCTAGACGTTGTATCAACTAACACAGTATATGTTAATGCTCTACCCTAGACGTTGTATCAACTAACGGAGTATATGTCAATGCTATACCCTACGTTGTATTAACTAACGGAGTATATGTCAATGCTATACCATACACGTTGTATCAACTAACGGAGTATATGTCAATGCTATACCCAATACGTTGTATCAACTAACATAGTATATGTCAATGCTATACCCTAGACGTTGTATCAACTAACGGAGTATATGTCAATGCTATACTCAGTACGTTGTATCAACTAACATAGTATATGTCAATGCTATACCCTAGACGTTGTATCAACTAACGGAGTATATGTCAATGCTATACCCAATACGTTGTATCAACTAACACAGTATATGTCAATGCTATACCCTAGACGTTGTATCAACTAACACAGTATATGTAAATGCTATACCAAGACGTTGTATCAACTAACGGAGTATATGTCAATGCTATACCCTATACGTTGTATCAACTAACGAGTATATGCTATACATACACGTTGTATCAACTAACGGAGATATGTCAATGCTATACCCTAGACGTTGTATCAACTAACACAGTATATGTCAATGCTATACCCTAGACGTTGTATCAACTAACGGAGTATATGTCAATGCTATACCCTACCCGTTGTATCAACTAACGGAGTATATGTCAATGATATACCCTACACGTTGTATCAACTAACGGAGTATATGTTAATGCTATACCTAGACGTTGTATCAACTAACGGAGTATATGTCAATGCTATACCCTAGACGTTGTATCAACTAACGGAGTATATGTCAATGCTATACCCTACACGTATCAACTAACATAGTATATGTCAATGCTATACCCTAGACGTTGTATCAACTAACGGAGTATATGTCAATGCTATACCCTAGACGTTGTATCAACTAACGGAGTATATGTCTATCCTATACTCTACACGTTGTATCAACTAACACAGTATATGTTAATGATATACCCTAGCCGTTGTATCAACTAACGGAGTATATGTCAATGCTATACCCAATACATTGTATCAACTAACAGAGTATATGTCAATGCTATACCCTAGACGTTGTATCAACTAACGGAGTATATGTCAATGCTATACACTACACGTTGTATCAACTAACGGAGTATATGTCAATGCTAAACCCAATACGTTGTATCAACTAACACAGTATATGTCAATGCTATACCCAAGACGTTGTATCAACTAACACAGTATATGTCAATGATATATCCTAGACGTTGTATCAACTAACGGAGTATATGTCAATGTTATACCCAATACTTTGTATCAACTAACAGAGTATATGTCAATGCTATACCCTAGACGTTGTATCAACTAACGGAGTATATTTCAATGCTATACCCTAGATGTTGTATCAACTAACGGAGTATATGTCAATGCTATACCCTACACGTTGTATCAACTAACATAGTATATGTCAATGGTATACCCTAGACGTTGTATTAACTAATGGAGTATATGTCAATGCTATACCCTACACGTTGTATCATCTAACGGGGTATATGTCAATGCTATACTCTACACGTTGTATCAACTAACGGAGTATATGTCAATGCTATACCCTACACGTTGTGTCAATTAACGGAGTATATGTCAATGCTATACCCTAGACGTTGTATCAACTAACGGAGTATATGTCAATGCTATACCCTAGACGTTGTATCAACTAACGGAGTATATGTCAATGCTATACCCTACACGTTGTATCAACTAACGGAGTCTATGCCAATGCTATACCCTAGACGTTGTATCAACTAACACAGTATATGTCAATGCTATACCCTAGACGTTGTATCAACAAACGGAGTATATGTCTGTGCTATACCCTACCCGTTGTATCAACTAACGGAGTATATGTCAATGCTATACCCTGCACGTTGTATCAACTAACGGAGTATATGTCAATGCTATACCCAATACCTTGTATCAACTAACATAGTATATGTCAATGCTATACCCTAGACGTTGTATCAACTAACGGAGTATATGTCAATGCTATACTTAATACGTCGTATCAACTAACATAGTATATGTCAATGCTATACCCTAGACGTTGTATCAACTAACGGAGTATATGGCAATGCTATACCCTACACGTTGTATCATCTAACGGAGTATATGTCAATGCTATACCCAATACGTTGTATCAACTAACACAGTATTTGTCAATGCTATATCCTAGACGTTGTATCAACTAACACAGTATATGTCAATGCTATACCCAAGACGTTGTATCAACTAACCGAGTATATGTCACTGCTATACCCTATACGTTGTATCAACTAACGGAGTATATGTCAATGCTATACCATACACGTTGTATCAACTAACGGAGTATATATGTCAATGCTATACCCTAGACGTTGTATCAACTAACACAGTATATGTCAATGCTATACACTAGACGTTCTATCAACTAACGGAGTATATGTCAATGCTATACCCTACCCGTTGTATCAACTAACGGAGTATATGACAATGCTATATTCTACACGTTGTATCAACTAACGGAGTATATGTCAATGCTATACCCTAGACGTTGTATCAACTAACGGAGTATATGAGTATATGTCAATGTATACCCTAGACGTTGTATCACTAATCAATGATATACTCTAGACGTTGTATCAACTAACGGAGTATATGTCAATGCTATACCCTACACGTATCAACTAACATAGTATATGTCAATGCTATACCTTAGACGTTGTATCAACTAACGGAGTATATGTCAATCCTATATTCTACACGTTGTTTCAACTAACACAGTATATGTCAATGAAATACCCTAGCCGTTGTATCAACTAACGGAGTATATGTCAATGCTATACCCTACACGTTGTATCAACTAACGGACTATATGTCAATGCTATACCCTAGACTTTGTTTCAACTAACGGAGTATATGTCAATGCTATACCCTAGACGTTGTATCAACTCTCGAAGTATATGTCAATGCTATACCCAATACGTTGTATCAACTAACACAGTATATGTCAATGCTATACACAATACGTTTTATCAACTAACAGAGTATATGTCAATGCTATACCCTAGACGTTGTATCAACTAACGGAGTATATGTCAATGCTATACCCTAGACGTTGTATCAACTAACGGAGTATATGTCAATGCTATACACAATACGTTTTATCAACTAACAGAGTATATGTCAATGCACCCTATACGTTGTATCAACTAACGGAGTATATGTCAATGCTATACCCAATACGTTTTATCAACTAACAAGTATATGTCAATGCTATACCTAGACGTTGTATCAACTAACGAGTATATGTCAATGCTATACCCATACGTTGTATCAACTAACGAAGTATATGTCAATGCTATACTTAAGACGTTATATCAACTAACGGAATATATGTCAATGCTATACCATACACGTTGTATCAACTAACGGAGTATATGTCAATGCTATACCCAAGACGTTGTATCAACTAACACAGTATATGTCAATGCTATACCCTAGATGTTGTATCAACTAACGGAGTATATGTCAATGCTATACCCAATACGTTGTATCAATTAACGGAGTATATGTCAATGCTATACCCTAGACGTTGTATCAACTAACGGAGTATATGTCAATGCTATACCCAATACGTTGTATCAACTAACAGAGTATATGTCAATGCTATACCCTAGACGTTGTATCAACTAACGAAGTATATGTCAATGCTATACCCAATACGTTGTATCAACTAACACAGTATATGTCAATGCTATACTCAATACGTTTTATCAACTAACGGAGTATATGTCAATGCTATACCCTAGACGTTGTATCAACTAACGGAGTATATGTCAATGCTATACCCTAGACGTTGTATCAACTAACGGAGTATATGTCAATGCTATACACAATACGTTGTATCAACTAACAGAGTATATGTCAATGCTATACCCTAGACGTTGTATCAACTAACGGAGTATATGTCAATGCTATACACAATACGTTTTATCAACTAACAGAGTATATGTCAATGCTATACCCTAGACGTTGTATCAACTAACGGAGTATATGTCAATGCTATACCCAATACGTTGTATCAACTAACGAAGTATATGTCAATGCTATACTTAAGACGTTATATCAACTAACGGAATATATGTCAATGCTATACCATACACGTTGTATCAACTAACACAGTATATGTCAATGCTATACCCAAGACGTTGTATCAACTAACACAGTATATGTCAATGCTATACCCTAGCTGTTGTATCAACTAACGGAGTATATGTCAATGCTATACCCAATACGTTGTATCAATTAACGGAGTATATGTCAATGCTATACCCTAGACGTTGTATCAACTAACGTAGTATATGTCAATGCTATACCCAATACGTTGTATCAACTAACATAGTATATGTCAATGCTATACCCTAGACGTTGTATCAACTCTCGAAGTATATGTCAATGCTATACCCAATACGTTGTATCAACTAACACAGTATATGTCAATGCTATACACAATACGTTTTATCAACTAACAGAGTATATGTCAATGCTATACCCTAGACGTTGTATCAACTAACGGAGTATATGTCAATGCTATACCCTAGACGTTGTATCAACTAACGGAGTATATGTCAATGCTATACACAATACGTTTTATCAACTAACAGAGTATATGTCAATGCTATACCCAATACGTTGTATCAACTAACGAAGTATATGTCAATGCTATACTTAAGACGTTATATCAACTAACGGAATATATGTCAATGCTATACCATACACGTTGTATCAACTAACACAGTATATGTCAATGCTATACCCAAGACGTTGTATCAACTAACACAGTATATGTCAATGCTATACCCTAGCTGTTGTATCAACTAACGGAGTATATGTCAATGCTATACCCAATACGTTGTATCAATAACGGAGTATATGTCAATGCTATACCCTAGACGTTGTATCAACTAACGGAGTATATGTCAATGCTATACCCAATACGTTATATCAACTAACGGAGTATATGTCAATGCTATACCCAATACGTTGTATCAACTAACATAGTATATGTCAATGCTATACGCTAGACGTTGTATCAACTCTCGAAGTATATGTCAATGCTATACCCAATACGTTGTATCAACTAACACAGTATATGTCAATGCTATACAATACGTTTTATCAACTAACAGAGTATATGTCAATGCTATACCCTGACGTTGTTTCAACTAACGGAGTATATGTCAATGCTATACCCTAGACGTTGTATCAACTAACGGAGTATATGTCAATGCTATACCCAATACGTTGTATCAACTAACAGAGTATATGTCAATGCTATACCCTAGACGTTGTATCAACTAACGGAGTATATGTCAATGCTATACACAATACGTTTTATCAACTAACAGAGTATATGTCAATGCTATACCCTAGACGTTGTATCAACTAACGGAGTATATGTCAATGCTATACCCAATACGTTTTATCAACTAACAGAGTATATGTCAATGCTATACCCTAGACGTTGTATCAACTAACGGAGTATATGTCAATGCTATACCCAATACGTTGTATCAACTAACGAAGTATATGTCAATGCTATACTTAAGACGTTATATCAACTAACGGAATATATGTCAATGCTATACCATACACGTTGTATCCACTAACGGAGTAATTGTCAATGCTATACCCTAGACCTTGTATCATCTAACACAGTATATGTCAATGCTATACGCTAGACGTTGTATCAACTAACGGAATATATGTCAATGCTATACCCTACCCGTTGTATCAACTAACGGAGTATATGTCAATGCTAACCCTACACGTTGTATCAACTAACGGAGTATATGTCAATGCTATACCATAGACGTTGTATCAACAAACGGAGTATATGTCAATGCTATACCCAATACGTTGTATCAACTAACACAGTATATGTCAATGCTATACCCTAGACGTTGTATCAACTAACACAGTATATGTCAATGCTATACCAAAGACGTTGTATCAACTAACGGAGTATATGTCAATGCTATACTCTATACGTTGTATGAACTAAAGGAGTATATGTCAATGCTATACCATACACGTTGTATCAACTAACGGAATATATGTCAATGCTATACCCTACACGTTGTATCAACTAACGGAATATATGTCAATGCTATACCCTACACGTTGTATCAGCTAAGGGAGTATATGTCAATGCTATACCATACACGTTGTATGAACTAACGGAATATATGTCAATGCTATACCCTAGACATTGTATCAACTAACGGAGTATATGTCAATGCTATACCCTAGACGTTGTATCAACTAACACAGTGTATGTCGATGCTATACCCTAGACGTTGTATCAACAAACGGAGTATATGTCAATGCTATACCCTACCCGTTGTATGAACTAACGGAGTATATGTCAATGCTATACCCTAGACGTTGTATGAACTAACGGAGTATATGTCAATGCTATACCCTAGACGTTGTATCAACTAACGGAGTATATGTCAATGCTATTCACTACACGTTGTATCAACTAACATAGTATATGTCAATGGTATACCCTAGACGTTGTATCAACTAACGGAGTATATGTCAATGCTATACCCTACACGTTGTATCTTCTAACGGGGTATATGTCAATGCTATACTCTACACGTTGTATCAATTAACGGAGTATATGTCAATGCTATACCCTAGAAATTGTATCAACTAACGGAGTATATGTCAATGCTATACCCTAGACGTTGTATCAACTAACGGAGCATATGTCAATGCTATACCCTACACGTTGTATCAACTAACGGAGTCTATGCCAATGCTATACCCTACACGTTGTATCAACTAACGGAGTATATGTCAATGCTATACCCTAGACGTTGTATCAACTAACACAGTATATGTCAATGCTCTACCCTAGACGTTGTATCAACTAACGGAGTATATGTCAATGCTATACCCTACCCGTTGTATCAACTAACGGAGTATATGTCAATGCTATACCATACACGTTGTATCAACTAACGGAGTATATGTCAATGCTATACCCAATACGTTGTATCAACTAACATAGTATATGTCAATGCTATACCCTAGACGTTGTATCAACTAACGGAGTATATGTCAATGCTATACTCAATACGTTGTATCAACTAACATAGTATATGTCAATGCTATACCATAGACGTTGTATCAACTAACGGAGTATATGTCAATGCTATACCCTACACGTTGTATCAACTAACGGAGTATATGTCAATGCT
>JABXNX010003661.1:0-24735 GCA_014843695.1 Archivesica marissinica | reverse complement strand
GCTGGTAGAACTGTTACTTGTAGGGTAGTATAACTGATAGTCCTGTGCTGGTAGAACTGTTACTTGTAGGGTAGTATAGCTGAAAGTCCTGTGCTGGTAGAACTTACTTGTAGGGTAGTATAACTGATAGTCCTGTGCTGGTAGAACTGTTACTTGTAGGGTAGTATAACTGATAGTCCTGTGCTGGTAGAACTGTTACTTGTAGGGTAGTATAACTGATAGTCCTGTGCTGGTAGAACTGTTACTTGTAGGGTAGTATAACTGATAGTCCTGTGCTGGTAGAACTGTTACTTGTAGGGTAGTATAACTGATAGTCCTGTGCTGGTAGAACTGTTACTTGTAGGGTAGTATAACTGATAGTCCTGTGCTGGTAGAACTGTTACTTGTAGGGTAGTATAACTGATAGTCCTGTGCTGGTAGAACTGTTACTTGTAGGGTAGTATAACTGATAGTCCTGTGCTGGTAGAACTGTTACTTGTAGGGTAGTATAACTGATAGTCCTGTGCTGGTAGAACTGTTACTTGTAGGGTAGTATAACTGATAGTCCTGTGCTGGTAGAACTGTTACTTGTAGGGTAGTATAACTGATAGTCCTGTGCTGGTAGAACTGTTACTAGTAGGGTAGTATAACTGATAGTCCTGTGCTGGTAGAACTGTTACTAGTAGGTTTATGTGAGTTGTTAGTTGTGTTTTTTAAATTTAAATTTAAGTATATGGTATGTTTGTGTTGTATATATATGGGTTATATTTATGTAAAGACGGTTTGTATATATATGTGGGTTATATTATGCAATACGGTTTGTATATATATATATGTGGGTTATATTTATGTAAATACGGTATATATATGGGTTATATTATGCAATACGGTTTGTATATATATGTGGGTTATATTTATGTAAATACGGTATATATGTGGATTATATTATGCAATACGGTTTATATATATATCTGGGTTATATATATGTAAATACGGTATATATGTGGGTTATATTATGCAATACGGTTTGTATATATATGTGGGTTATATTTATGCAATGCGGTTTGTATATATATGTGGGTTATATTATGCAACACGGTTTGTGTATATATATGTTGGTTATATTATGCAATACGGTTTATATATATGTGGGTTATATTATGCAATACGGTTTGTATATATATATGTGTGGGGGGTTATATTTATGTAAATACGGT
This sequence comes from Archivesica marissinica, assembly GCA_014843695.1. Classification (NCBI taxonomy): domain Eukaryota; kingdom Metazoa; phylum Mollusca; class Bivalvia; order Venerida; family Vesicomyidae; genus Archivesica; species Archivesica marissinica. Next base: position 23,539 of record JABXNX010003661.1, on the reverse strand, counting down.
ATATATGAAGTTATATCTATATAAATAGGACTATATTTATATAAATACAGTTGTGTTTATGTAAATACGGTTATATTTATGTAAATACGGTATAAATGTGGCTATATCTATATAACTACTGTTATATTTATGTAAATACGGTATAAATGTGGTTATATCTATATAACTACGGTTATATTTATGTAAATACGGTATATGTGTGGCTATATCTATATAACTACGGTTATATTTATGTAAATACGGTATAAATGTGGTTATATCTATATAACTACGGTTATATTTATGTAAATACGGTATAAATGTGGTTATATCTATATAACTACGGTTATATTTATGTAAATACGGTATAAATGTGGTTATATCTATATAACTACTGTTATATTTATGTAAATACGGTATAAATGTGGTTATATCTATATAACTACGGTTATATTTATGTAAATACGGTATATGTGTGGCTATATCTATATAACTACGGTTATATTTATGTAAATACGGTATAAATGTGGTTATATCTATATAACTACGGTTATAGTTATGTAAATACGGTATAAATGTGGTTATATCTATATAACTACGGTTATATTATGTAAATACGGTATAAATGTGGTTATATCTATATAACTACGGTTATATTTATGTAAATACGGTATATGTGTGGCTATATCTATATAACTACGGTTATATTATGTAAATACGGTATAAATGTGGTTATATCTATATAACTACGGTTATATTTATGTAAATACGGTATGCATGTGGGTCATATCTATATAAATACGGTTATATTTATGTAAATACGGTATGCATGTGGGTCATATCTATATAAATACGGTTATATTTATGTAAATACGGTATGCATGTGGGTCATATCTATATAAATACGGTCATATTTATGTAAATACGGTATGCATGTGGGTCATATCTATATAAATACGGTTATATTTATGTTCTGCGAGAGGATTATGATAAGGATAAACTAGGTGAAAATAACTGGCTTGTAATTTGTTCATTTAACAATCTCCGATATCTGAGCTCATTCCGCCAAAACGTGATCAAAACACCGCTGATACTGTCCATAATTAGCCGCATGCTTCATTACATTATCTGCCAAGAAGATCTTTGAATAAAATTAACTGACGAAAAGTGAGAATCTCCTGCAAAACACGTGCCAAATCACTGAAACAAAGAGATCCCCGTGTTTTAATCTTGTTTCTTTGAATATTTTAACACGATTGCTCAAGATATCCGGAAATATTTGCGGTGCCCCCTACCCCCATCCCCCAACAAAAGCTACTAATGTCATATGACAATGGATTCGTCGGGGGGTACATATTGCAACGACTACGATATTGAACCGTGTGACGTGCACTTTTAAAGCGAAACTACATCAGTGAAAACACAATGTTCTACAGAATATATTTTTATGGTATATTTTTTTCCAAATATTTACCTCAAATATTTCATCTAATAAACAAACGTCGTATACGCGGTTTGTTGACATAGCAAAATAATGTAAACATCCATGCGTAATACACCTGAATAACACGATTTATGGAACATATTTACCGTTATATCTCATAGTGTGCCTATTTATTTGTAGACTATTCTTAGCTAAATTATCTCTAAGCGACATTATCTCGCGTTTAGTATTGACTCCGGTGACAAACAAACGTCAATCCAAGAACATGGATGACTGTTATATGAAATCATACTTTCAATCCACAAAAACACTGTTTATTGATTCAATGTTAGTGTTCGAATGTATTCGGAAGAATTTGTAGTAGCAATGCATTTATACGTGAATAAAAGCATTTTATTTGCGTTTTGCGATCTTAAACTTTAAATCTAAAGCTTTAAATCTAAATCTAAAGCTTTATAAAAAAATAAAATATAAAAAGACAGTAGTGATAAATTAGTCTCCCTTTATAAACAAAAAATAAGTTACAAATATGGTCGAAATATTATCTCCTTTATGAACACTGAATTCTAAGTTACAACTTACATATAAGAGCGAAAGATTGGTCTCCCTTTAAAAACCAATATCAAATTGATGTCGTTATACTACATTTTAATGTTGTTCAAATATGGCTATGGGTTTTAGTTTGAATGTGTGCACCTACTCATAATACTAGAACAGCAATATAAACAAGATAACGCGGTACACCGCGACGATTATCAACACTTGCACGTGGTCGCATGTATGGTTACAGTCTTAACTACACCACATACAAAACTCAAACTGTTTGCAATGGGCAAGACTTGCGATCGTTTATTCAATGTAATGACGAGGTTAATTACAAGTACAAAACAAATGTCTCTAAATCTCGTTGACTGCTACGTACATATAGTCGAATACATGAAACATAGCCTCGGCACAGACCGAGATACACAGGACCAGGGTAAAGGCCAGAGGTAAACAATTCATTAATGATAATATAAATAAAATAAATATGGAAAATATACATGTACCTCAGGCATGTTTCATATATTTTACTAAGAATGGAAAACGGTATCCAATGTACCTCAGGGAAATCTCTTATATTTTACTAACAACATATATACGATTGTAGATTCAAATAATATGTTCCAAACTATAACATATTCGTACTCGGTTTTACGATATACTTCTTGGTACGCACAACGATAACGAATCTGAATTCAATTTTAACATTTAAATCAACATGGAAACCCGTTCATAGATCTCATTCCCGAAACAATTCGAATATGAATAAGGAAATTGCTTGCGAAACAACCGAAACCAAGTGTAGAACTGACGATTAATCAAACCATATCACATGACCAAGCACGCACTCAGAGTCATGTGATCATCTTTATATGCACCAATAATTCGCACACACAAGTGTGTGCCAAGTATTGTTAAGACATAGATTCTGAGCTATACTAACATAACGCACATAACTTGAAATTAATATGCACGAGAATTTCATGATTGGTGCAGATAATCAATATTCGTGTTCATTTCACATGTTCTATTACAATCAAACACACTTTTATTTCCGTTATTCTTATTATGCCGTGTATGAATAACCAAGAGCGCTCACGCAATTGCCTTGTTACAGACAGGTCATTCCCGGGGATAGGTATATGTTATATTGTTTTATTACGTCGATATGTATGTCCTGGTATCACCAGGGGTGTGGCGTCCGTGTACCAATTGTAGTGCTTCGGATTTGGAATCTAGGGGTCCCGAGTTAGATACTTACAGGCACGTATGTAGTCTCCTTGACCAAGGCACATTGCGTAGTGCTGGTTAGCCGCCTAGGTCAGCTAGGAGTGTCCATGGATTTCATATCTAGGTCCCCACAAGGTGTTTGACATAAATGGAAAAGAAAATGTATGCTTGTTTCTTTTTGAGGTTTAGCATCACTGGAACAGCTTACTGGTGGAGGAAGAAACCGGATACCCCCTCCCCCGAGTAGTAGTTCACGCACAGACGGGGCTTACTTACTGGTGGAGGAAGACCCCGGATACCCCATCCCCGAGTAGTAGTTCACGCACAGACGGGGCTTACTTACTGGTGGAGGAAGACACCTGATACCCCATCCCCGAGTAGTAGTTCACGCACAGACGGGGCTTACTTACTGGTGGAGGAAGACACCTGATACCCCATCCCCGAGTAGTAGTTCACGCACAGACGGGGCTTACTTACTGGTGGAGGAAGACACCTGATACCCCATCCCCGAGTAGTAGTTCACGCACAGACGGGGCTTACTTACTGGTGGAGGAAGACACCTGATACCCCATCCCCGAGTAGTAGTTCACGCACAGACGGGGCTTACTTACTGGTGGAGGAAGACACCTGATACCCCATCCGAGTAGTAGTTCACGCACAGACGGGGCTTACTTACTGGTGGAGGAAGACACCTGATACCCCTCCGAGTAGTAGTTCACGCACAGACGGGGCTTACTTACTGGTGGAGGAAGACACCTGATACCCCATCCCCGAGTAGTAGTTCACGCACAGACGGGGCTTACTTACTGGTGGAGGAAGACACCTGATACCCCATCCCCGAGTAGTAGTTCACGCACAGACGGGGCTTACTTACTGGTGGAGGAAGACACCTGATACCCCTCCGAGTAGTAGTTCACGCACAGACGGGGCTTACTTACTGGTGGAGGAAGACACCTGATACCCCTCCGAGTAGTAGTTCACGCACAGACGGGGCTTACTTACTGGTGGAGGAAGACACCTGATACCCCATCCCCCGAGTAGTAGTTCACGCACAGACGTGGCTTACTTACTGGTGGAGGAAGACCCCTGATACCCCTCCGAGTAGTAGTTCACGCACAGACGGGGCTTACTTACTGATGGAGGATGACCCCGGATACCCCTCCGAGTAGTACTTCACACACAGACGGGGCTTACTTACTGGTGGAGGAAGACCCCTGATACCCCTCCGATTAGTAGTTCAAGCACAGACGGGGCTTACTTACTGGTGGAGGCAGACCCCGGATACCCCTCCGAGTAGTAGTTCACGCACAGACGGGGCTTACATACTGATGGAGGATGACCCCGGAGACCCCTCCGAGTAGTAGTTCAAGCACAGACGGGGCTTACTTACTGGTCGAGGATGACTCCGGATACCCCTCCGAGTATTTGTTCACGCACAGACGGGGCTTACTTACTGGTGGAGGATGACTCCGGATACACCTCCGAGTATTTGGTCACGCACAGACGGGGCTTACTTACTGATGGAGGATGACCCCGGATACCCCTCCGAGTAGTAGTTCACACACAGACGGGGCTTACTTACTGGTGGAGGAAGACCCCTGATACCCCTCCGAGTAGTAGTTCACGCACAGACGGGGCTTACTTACTTGTGGAGGAAGACCCCTGATACCCCTCCGAGTAGTAGTTCACGCACAGAGTGGGCTTACATACTGATGGAGGATGACCCCGGAGACCCCGCCGAGTAGTAATTCACGCACAGACGGGGCTTACTTACTGGTCGAGGATGACTCCGGATACCCCTCCGAGTATTTGTTCACGCACAGACGGGGCTTACTTACTGGTGGAGGATGACTCCGGATACACCTCCGAGTATTTGGTCACGCACAGACGGGGCTTACTTACTGGTGGAGGATGACTCCGGATACACCTCCGAGTATTTGGTCACGCACAGACGGGGCTTACTTACTGGTGGAGGATGACCCCGGAGACCCCTCCGAGTAGTAGTTCACGCACAGACGGGGCTTACTTACTGGTGGAGGAAGAACCCGGATACCCCTCCGAGTAGTAGTTCACGCACAGTCGGGGCGTACTTACTGATGGAGGCAGACCCCTGATACCCCTCCGAAAGTAGTTCACGCACAGACGGGGCTTACTTACTGGTGGAGGAAGACCCCGGAGACCCATCTGAGTAGTAGTTCAGGCACAGACGGGGCTTACTTACTGGTGGAGGAAGAACCCGGAGACCACTCCGAGTAGTAGTTCACGCACAGACAGGGCTTACTTACTGGTGGAGGAAAACCCCGGATACCCCTCCGAGTAGTAGTTCACGCACAGACGGGGCTTACTTACTGGTGCAGGAAGACCCCGGATACCCCTCCGAGTAGTAGTTCACGCACAGACGGGGCTTACTTACTTGTGGAGGAAGACCACTGATACCCCTCCGAGTAGTAGTTCACGCACAGACGGAGTTAAAAAATGATGGAGGATGACCCCGGAGACCCCTCCGAGTAGTAGTTCACGCACAGACGGGGCTTACTTACTGGTCGAGGATGACTCCGGATACCCCTCCGAGTATTTGTTCACGCACAGACGGGGCTTACTTACTGGTGGAGGATGACTCCGGATACACCTCCGAGTATTTGGTCACGCACAGACGGGGCTTACTTACTGATGGAGGATGACCCCGGAGACCCCTCCGAGTAGTAGTTCACGCACAGACGGGGCTTACCTACTGGTGGAGGAAGAACCCGGATACCCCTCCGAGCAGTAGTTCACGCACAGACGGGGCTTACTTGCTGGTGGAGGAAGATCCCGGATACCCCCCCCCTCCGAGTAGTAGCTCACGCACAGACGGGGCTTACTTACTGGTGGAGGTAGACCCCTGATACCCCTCCGAGTAGTAGTTCACGCACAGACGGGGCTTACTTACTGGTGGAGGAAAGCCCCTGATACCCCTCCGAGTAGTAGTTCACGCACAGACGTGGCTTACTTACTGGTGGAGGAAGACCCCTGATACCCCTCCGAGTAGTAGTTCACGCACAGACGGGGATTACTTGCTGGTGTAGGATGACCCCGGATACCCCTCCGAGTAGTAGTTCACGCACAGTCGGGGCTTACTTACTGGTGGAAGTAGACCCCTGATACCCCTCCGAGTAGTAGTTCACGCACAGACGGTGCTTACTTACTGGTAGAGGAAGACCCCTGATACCCCTCCGAGTAGTAGTTCACACACAGACGGTGCTTACTTACTGGTGGAGGATGACCCCGGATACCCCTCCGAGTAGTAGTTCACGCACAGACGGGGCTTACTTACTGGTGGAGGATGACCCCGGATACCCCTCCGAGTAGTAGTTCATGCACAGTCGGGGCTTACTTACTGGTGGAGGAAGACCCCTGATACACCTCCGAGTAGTAGTTCACGCACAGACAGGGCTTATGTACTGGTGGAGGAAGACCCCGGATTCCCCTCCGAGTAGTAGTTCACGCACAGACGGGCAGTAGACACGCAAGTCAACTGGGCAGCTTCCATGCTTGAAATAATTCCACAACCCCAGTGGGATTCGAACATTCAGTGAGGGGCAGGTGATTGATTGGAAGTCAACGACCGTAACCACTCGTGTGTACATATAAGAAATTATGAGATGGCTATGTGATAAAACGAAACATGAAAATCGTTGTCCCTAGAAGTCCCCCGGTGTAGGTTCGAATCGGACTGGAATTATTTAATATGATGATGCTATCTAGCTGGCTGTGGAAGGTCGGCGGTTATACCCGGGTGTCCGTTCTTGCCTGGAGAGTCGCCATATAATATGAGCTAAGATGTTAATGTGACGTTTAGCTCCAATAGCCAAACAAACAAACACACAAACAAACAAACACACAAACAATAAAAAATGATATCATAAATTTTATTTCAATTACTAATAACACATTTAATTAACTAATTAACAGAATTTGTCTGAAGGCATTATATCATATATAGTTATATCTCTTGAAATGCAAGATTACTGCAGTTTACTAAAATAATACGTCCATGGTCACACAAACACAAGATATTCTATGATATAATATCCATATACATGTATACATATGTATACAGGAACTCGTTTATAGAAATGAACAATTTAAACATTCAAGATCACAGACAAATAACAGTCTGATAAAAACATTTCGAAAATACACGAATTACTGTACATGTATTTGGAGTGGAAGATGCTGTAAGAATGTGTACATGTATTTAGAATGGAAGATATTGTTCGAATTTGTACATGTATTTGGAATGGAAGATGTTGTAAGAATGTGTACATGTATTTGGAATGGAAGATGTTGTAAGAATGAGTACATGTATTTGAAATGGAAGATATTGTTCGAATTTGTACATGTATTTGGAATGGAAGATGTTGTAAGACTGTGTACATGTATTTGGAATCGAAGATGTTGTAAGAATGTGTATATGTATTTGGAATGGAAGATGTTGTAAGAATGTGTACATGTATTTGGAATGGAAGATGCTGTAAGAATGTGTACATGTATTTGGAATGGAAGATGTTGTAAGAATGTGTACATGTATTTGGAATGGATGGAATATGGTGTAAGAATGTGTACATGTATTTGGAATGGAAGATGTTGTAAGTATGTGTATACAAAAAAAAAACAAAACAACAAAAAAAAAAAACAAAAAAAAACAAACAAAAAAAACAAACAACAAAAACAAACATGTATTTTGAATGGAAGATGTTGTAATAATGTGTACATGTATTTGGAATGGAAGATATTGTAAGAATTTGTACATGTATTTGGAATGGAAGATATTGTAAGAATTTGTACATGTATTTGGAATGGAAGATGCTGTAAGAATTTGTACATGTATTTGGAATGGAAGATGTTATAAGAATTTGTACATGTATTTGGAATGGAAGATATTGTAAGAATCTGTACATGAACTAGGAATGGAAGATATTGTAAGAATGTGTACATGTATTTGGAATGGAAGATGGTGTAATAATTGTACCGAATTTGTAATGGAAGATATTGTAAGAATGTGTACATGTATTTGGAAGGAAGATATTGTACGAATTTGTACATGAATTTGGAATGCGAAGATGCTGTAGAATTGTACATGTATTTGAAGGAAGATGCTTGTAAGAATGTGACATTTATTTGGAATGAAGATATTTAAGAAGTGTACATGTATTGGAATGAAAGATGTTGTAAGAATGTGTACATGATTTGGAATGGAAATATTGTAAGAATTGTACATGTATTTGGAATGGAAGTATTGTAGAATTTGTAATGTATTGGAATGGAAGATATTGTAAGAATTTTACATGTATTGGAATGGAAGATGCTATAAGAATATGTAATGATGTGGAATGGAAGATGTAGCAGTTACATGTTGGAATGGAAGATATTGTAAGAATGTGTACATGTATTTGGAATGGAAGATACTGTAAGAATTTGTACATGAATTTGTAATGGAAGATAATTTAAGAATGTGTACATGTATTTGGAATGGAAGATGTTGTACGAATTTGTACATGAATTTGGAATGGAAGATGTTGTACGAATTTGTACATGTATTTGGAATGGAAGATGCTGTAAGAATGTGTACATGTATTTGGAATGGAAGATATTGTAAGAATGTGTACATGTATTTGGAATGAAAGATGTTGTAAGAATGTGTACATGTATTTGGAATGGAAGATGCTGTAAGAATGTGTACATGTATTTGGAATGGAAGATATTGTAAGAATGTGTACATGTATTTGGAATGGAAGATGTTGTAAGAATGTGTACATGTATTTGGAATGGAAGATGCTGTAAGAATATGTACATGTATTTGGAATGGAAGATGTAAGAATGTGTACATGTATTTGGAATGGAAGATATTGTAAGAATGTGTACATGTATTTGGAATGGAAGATGCTGTAAGAATGTGTACATGTATTTGGAATGGAAGATAGTTTACGAATGTGTACATGTATTTGGAATGGAAGATGTTGTAAGAATGTGTACATGTATTTGGAATGGAAGATATTGTACGAATTTGTACATGTATTTGGAATGGAAGATGTTGTAAGAATGTGTACATGTATTTGGAGTGGAAGATGGTGTAAGAATTTGGACATGTATTTGGAATGGAAGATGTTGTAAGAATGTGTACATGTATTTGGAGTGGAAGATGGTGTAAGAATTTGGACATGTATTTGGAATGGAAGATGTTGTAGGAATTTGTACATGTATTTGGAATGGAAGATGTTGTAAGAATGTATACATGTATTTGGAATGGAAGATGGTGTAAGAATTTGTACATGTATTTGGAATGGAAGATGTTGTACATGTATTTGGAATGGAAGATGCTGTAAGAATGTGTATATGTATTTGAAATGGAAGATGGTGTAAGAATTTGTACATGTATTTGGAATGGAAGATGCTGTAATAATTTGTACATGTATTTGAAATGGAAGATGGTGTAAGAATGTGTACATGTATTTGGAATGGAAGATGTTGTAAGAATGTGTACATGTATTTGGAATGGAAGATAGTGTACGAATATGTACATGACTTTGGAATGAAAGATATTGTACGAATGTGTACATGTATTTGGAATGGAAGATGTTGTAAGTATGTTTATATGTATTTGGAATGGAAGATGGTGTAAGAATATGTACATGTATTTTGAATGGACGATGGTGGAAGAATTTGTACATGACTTTGGAATGGAAGATGTTGTAAGAATTTGTACATGTATTTGGAGTGGAAGATGGTGTAAGAATTTGTACATGTATTTGGAATGGAATATGTTATAGGAATTTGTACATGTCTTTGGAATGGAAGATATTGTACGAATCTGTGCATGACCTAGGAATGGAAGATAGTGTACGAATTTGTACATGTATTTGGAATGGAAGATATTGTTCGAATGTGTAATGTATTTGGAATGGAAGATGGTGTAAGAATTTGTATATGTATTTAGAATGGAAGATGTTGTAAGAATGTGTACATGTATTTGGAGTGGAAGATGGTGTAAGAATTTGTACATGTATTTGGAATGGAAGATGTTATAGGAATTGTACATGTCTTGGAAGAAGACATGTACGAATCTGTGCATGACCTAGGAATGGAAGATAGTGTACGAATTTGTACATGTATTTGGAATGGAAGATGGTGTAAGAATGTGTACATGTATTTGGAATGGAAGATGTTGTAGGGATGTGTACATGTATTTGGAATGGAAGATGCTGTAATAATGTGTATATGTATTTGGAATGGAAGATTGTGTAAGAATTTGTACATGTATTTGGAATGGAAGATGTTGTAGGAATTTGTACATGTATTTGTAATGGACGATGGTGTAAGAATGTGTACATGTATTTGGAATGGACGATGGTGTAAGAATGTGTACATGACTTTGGAATGGAAGATGTTGTAAGAATTTGTACATGTATTTGGAATGGAAGATATTGTACGAATTTGTACATGTATTTGGAATGGACGATGTTGTAAGAATGTGTACATGACTTTGGAATGGAAGATGTTGTAAGAATTTGTACATGTATTTGGAATGAAAGATGCTGTAAGAATGTGTACATGTATTTGGAATGGATGGAATATGGTGTAAGAATGTGTACATGTATTTGGAATGGAAGATGTTGCAGGAATGTGTACATGTATATGGAATGGACGATGTTGTAAGTATTTGTACATGTATATGGAATGGACGATATTGTAAGTATTTGTACATGTATATGGAATGGACTATATTGTAAGTATTTGTACATGTATTTGGAATGGAAGATGTTGTACGAATTTGTACATGTATTTGGAATGGAAGATGCTGTAAGAATGTGTACATGTATTTGGAATGGAAGATATTGTAAGAATGTGTACATGTATTTGGAATGGAAGATGTTGTAAGAATGTGTACATGTATTTGGAATGGAAGATGCTGTAAGAATGTGTACATGTATTTGGAATGGAAGATATTGTAAGAATGTGTACATGTATTTGGAATGGAAGATGTTGTAAGAATGTGTACATGTATTTGGAATGGAAGATGCTGTAAGAATATGTACATGTATTTGGAATGGAAGATGTAAGAATGTGTACATGTATTTGGAATGGAAGATATTGTAAGAATGTGTACATGTATTTGGAATGGAAGATGCTGTAAGAATGTGTACATGTATTTGGAATGGAAGATAGTTTACGAATGTGTACATGTATTTGGAATGGAAGATGTTGTATGAATTTGTACATGTATTTGGAATGGAAGATGTTGTAGGGATTTGTACATGTATTTGGAATGGAAGATGCTGTAAGAATGTGTATATGTATTTGGAATGGAAGATGGTGTTAGAATGTGTACATGTATTTGGAATGGACGATGGTGTAAGAATTTGTACATGTATTTGGAATGGAAGATGGTGTAAGAATGTGTACATGACTTTGGAATGGAAGATGTTGTAAGAATGTGTACATGTATTTGGAATGGAAGATATTGTACGAATTTGTACATGTATTTGGAATGGAAGATGTTGTAAGAATGTGTACATGTATTTGGAGTGGAAGATGGTGTAAGAATTTGGACATGTATTTGGAATGGAAGATGTTGTAAGAATGTGTATATGTATTTGAAATGGAAGATGGTGTAAGAATTTGTACATGTATTTGGAATGGAAGATGCTGTAATAATGTGTATATGTATTTGAAATGGAAGATGGTGTAAGAATTTGTACATGTATTTGGAATGGAAGATGTTGTAGAAATGTGTACATGTATTTGTAATGGACGATGGTGTAAGAATGTGTACATGTATTTGGAATGGACGATGGTGTAAGAATGTGTACATGACTTTGGAATGGAAGATGTTGTAAGAATGTGTACATGTATTTGGAATGGAAGATAGTGTACGAATATGTACATGACTTTGGAATGAAAGATATTGTACGAATGTGTACATGTATTTGGAATGGAAGATGTTGTAAGTATGTTTATATGTATTTGGAATGGAAGATGGTGTAAGAATGTGTACATGTATTTTGAATGGACAATGGTGGAAGAATTTGTACATGAATTTGGAATGGAAGATGTTGTAAGAATGTGTACATGTATTTGGAATGGAAGATATTGTACGAATGTGTACATGTATTTGTAATGGAAGATGTTGTAGGTATGTGTATATGTATTTGGAATGGAAGATGGTGTAAGAATTTGTATATGTATTTAGAATGGAAGATGTTGTAAGAATGTGTACATGTATTTGGAATGGAAGATGTTGTAAGAATTTGTACATGTATTTGGAATGGAAGATATTGTACGAATTTGTACATGTATTTGGAATGGAAGATGTTGTAAGAATGTGTACATGTATTTGGAATGGAAGATGTTGTAAGAATGTGTACATGTATTTGGAATATGGAAGATGGTGTAAGAATGTGTACATGTATTTGGAATGGAAGATGTTGTAAGTATGTGTACATGTATTTGGAATGGAAGATGGTGTAATAATGTGTACATGTATTTGGAATGGAAGATATTGTAAGAATGTGTACATGTATTTGGAATGGAAGATATTGTACGAATTTGTACATGTATTTGGAATGGAAGATGCTGTAAGAATGTGTACATGTATTTGGAATGGAAGATGTTGTAAGAATGTGTACATGTATTTGGAATGGATGGAATATGGTGTAAGAATGTGTACATGTATTTGGAATGGAAGATGTTGTAAGAATGTGTACATGTATTTGGAATGGAAGATGTTGTAAGAATGTGTACATGTATTTGGAATGGAAGATATTGTAAGAATTTGTACATGTATTTGGAATGGAAGATATTGTACGAATTTGTACATGTATTTGGAATGGAAGATGTGTAAGAATGTGTACATGTATTTGGAATGGAAGATGTTGTAAGAATGTGTACATGTATTTGGAATGGACATGTGAAGATTTGTACATGATGGAATGGACGATATTGTAAGTATTTGTACATGTATATGGAATGGACGATATTGTAAGTATTTGTACATGTATTTGGAATGGAAGATATTGTAAGAATTTGTACATGACTTTGGAATGGAAGATGTTGTAAGAATGTGAACATGTATTTGGAATGGAAGATATTGTACGAATTTGTACATAACTTTGGAATGAAAGAAATTGCAAGAATTTGTACATGTATTTGGAATGGAAGGTATTGTACGAATGTGTACATGACTTAGGAATGGAAGATAGTGGACGAATATGTACATGACTTTGGAATGAAAGATAGTATACGAATGTGTACATGTATTTGGAATGGAAGATGTTGTAAGTATGTTTATATGTATTTGGAATGGAAGATGGTGAAATAATTTGTACATGTATTTGGAATGGACGATGGTGGAAGAATTTGTACATGTATTTGGAATGGAAGATATTGTACGAATGTGTACATGTATTTGGAATGGAAGATGTTGTAAGTATGTGTATATGTATTTGGAATGGAAGATGGTGTAAGAATGTGTACATGTATTTGGAATAGAAGATATTGTACGAATTTGTACATGTATTTGGAATGGAAGATGCTGTAATAATTTGTACATGTATTTGGAATGGAAGATATTGTAAGAATGTGTACATGTATTTGGAATCGAAAATATTGTACGAATTTGTACATGTATTTGGAATAAACAATGGTGTAAGAATGTGTACATGACTTTGGAATGGAAGATGTTGTAAGAATTTGTACATGTATTTGGAATGGAAGATATTGTAAGAATTTGTACATGTATTTGGAATGGAAGATGTTGTAAGAATGTGTACATGTATTTGGAATGGAAGATGTTGTAAGAATGTGTACATGTATTTGGAGTGGAAGATGGTGTAAGAATTTGGACATGTATTTGGAATGGAAGATGTTGTAGGAATTTGTACATGTATTTGGAATGGAAGATGTTGTAAGAATGTATACATGTATTTGGAATGGAAAATGGTGTAAGAATTTGTACATGTATTTGGAATGGAAGATGTTGTAGGGATGTGTACATGTATTTGGAATGGAAGATGCTGTAAGAATGTGTATATGTATTTGGAATGGAAGATAGTGTACGAATATGTACATGACTTTGGAATGACAGATATTGTACGAATGTGTACATGTATTTGGAATGGAAGATGTTGTAAGTATGTTTATATGTATTTGGAATGGCAGATGGTGTAAGAATGTGTACATGTATTTGGAATGGACGATGGTGGAAGAATTTGTACATGACTTTGGAATGGAAGATGTTGTAAGAATTTGTACATGTATTTGGAATGGACGATATTGTACGAATGTGTACATGTATTTGTAATGGAAGATGTTGTAGGTATGTGTATATGTATTTGGAATGGAAGATGGTGTAAGAATTTGTACATGTATTTAGAATGGAAGATGTTGTAAGAATGTGTACATGTATTTGGAGTGGAAGATGGTGTAAGAATTTGTACATGTATTTGGAATGGAAGATGTTATAGGAATTTGTACATGTATTTGGAATGGAAGATATTGTACGAATCTGTACATGACCTAGGAATGGAAGATAGTGTACGAATTTGTACATGTATTTGGAATGGAAGATGGTGTAAGAATTTGTACATGTATTTGGAATGGAAGATGTTGTAGGGATGTGTACATGTATTTGGAATGGAAGATACTGTAATAATGTGTATATGTATTTGGAATGGAAGATTGTGTAAGAATTTGTACATGTATTTGGAATGGAAGATGTTGTAGGAATTTGTACATGTATTTGTAATGGACGATGGTGTAAGAATGTGTACATGTATTTGGAATGGAAGATGGTGTAAGAATGTGTACATGACTTTGGAATGGACGATGGTGGAAGAATTTGTACATGACTTTGGAATGGAAGATGTTGTAAGAATTTGTACATGTATTTGGAATGGAAGATATTGTACGAATGTGTACATGTATTTGTAATGGAAGATGTTGTAGGTATGTGTATATGTATTTGGAATGGAAGATGGTGTAATAATTTGTACATGTATTTAGAATGGAAGATGTTGTAAGAATGTGTACATGTATTTGGAGTGGAAGATGGTGTAAGAATTTGTACATGTATTTGGAATGGAAGATGTTATAGGAATTTGTACATGTATTTGGAATGGAAGATATTGTACGAATCTGTACATGACCTAGGAATGGAAGATAGTGTACGAATTTGTACATGTATTTGGAATGGAAGATGGTGTAAGAATGTGTACATGTATTTGGAATGGAAGATATTGTAGGGATGTGTACATGTATTTGGAATGGAAGATGCTGTAATAATGTGTATATGTATTTGGAATGGAAGATTGTGTAAGAATTTGTACATGTATTTGGAATGGAAGATGTTGTAGGAATTTGTACATGTATTTGTAATGGACGATGGTGTAAGAATGTGTACATGTATTTGGAATGGACGATGGTGTAAGAATGTGTACATGACTTTGGAATGGAAAATGTTGTAAGAATTTGTACATGTATTTGGAATGGAAGATATTGTACGAATTTGTACATGTATTTGGAATGGAGGATATTGTAAGTATTTGTACATGTATATGGAATGGACGATATTGTAAGTATATGTACATGTATTTGGAATGGAAGATATTGTAAGAATTTGTACATGATTTTGGAATGGAAGATGTTGTAAGAATGTGTACATTTATTTGGAATGGAAGATATTGTACGAATTTGTACATAACTTTGGAATGAAAGATATTGCAAGAATTTGTACATGTATTTGGAATGGAAGATATTGTAAGTATGTTTATATGTATTTGGAATGGAAGATGGTGTAAGAATTTGTACATGTATTTGGAATGGACGATGGTGGAAGAATTTGTACATGACTTTGGAATGGAAGATGTTGTAAGTATGTTTATATTTATTTGGAATGGAAGATGTTGTAAGTATGTTTATATGTATTTGGAATGGAAGATGGTGTAAGAATTTGTACATGACTTTGGAATGGAAGATGTTGTAAGAATTTGTACATGTATTTGGAATGGAAGATATTGTACGAATGTGTACATGTATTTGGAATGGAAGATGTTGTAAGTATGTGTATATGTATTTGGAATGGAAGATGGTGTAAGAATTTGTACATGTATTTGGAATGGAAGATATTGTACGAATTTGTACATGTATTTGGAATGGAAGATGCTGTAATAATTTGTACATTTATTTGGAATGGAAGATATTGTAAGAAGTTGTACATGTATTTTGAATGGAAGATGTTGTAAGAATGTGTACATGTATTTGGAGTGGAAGATGGTGTAAGAATTTGTACATGTATTTGGAATGGAAGATGTTGTAAGAATGTGTACATGTATTTGGAGTGGAAGATGGTGTAAGAATTTGTACATGTATTTGGAATGGAAGATGTTATAGGAATTTGTACATGTATTTGGAATGGAAGATATTGTACGAATCTGTACATGACCTAGGAATGGCAGATAGTGTATGAATGTGTACATGTATTTGGAATGGAAGATGGTGTAAGAATTTGTACATGTATTTGGAATGGAAGATGTTGTAGGGATGTGTACATGTATTTGGAATGGAAGATGCTGTAAGAATGTGTATATGTATTTGGAATGGAAGATGGTGTAAGAATTTGTACATGACTTTGGAATGGAAGATATTGTAAGAATTTGTACATGTATTTGGAATGGAAAATGTTGTACGAATTTGTACATGACTTTGGAATGGAAGATATTGTAAGAATGTGTACATGTATTTGGAATGGAAGATATTGTACGAATTTGTACATGTATTTGGAATGGAAGATGTTGTACGAATTTGTACATGACTTTGGAATGGAAGATGTTGTACGAATTTGTACATGTATTTGGAATGGAAGATGCTGTAAGAATTTGTACATGTATTTGGAATGCAAGATGTTGTAGGGATGTGTACATGTATTTGGAATGGAAGATGCTGTAAGAATGTGTATATGTATTTGGAATGGAAGATGGTGTAAGAATTTGTACATGACTTTGGAATGGAAGATATTGTAAGAATTTGTACATGTATTTGGAATGGAAAATGTTGTACGAATTTGTACATGACTTTGGAATGGAAGATATTGTAAGAATGTGTACATGTATTTGGAATGGAAGATATTGTACGAATTTGTACATGTATTTGGAATGGAAGATGTTGTACGAATTTGTACATGACTTTGGAATGGAAGATGTTGTACGAATTTGTACATGTATTTGGAATGGAAGATGCTGTAAGAATTTGTACATGTATTTGGAATGCAAGATATTGTTAGAATGTGTACATGTATTTGGAATGGAAGATGTTGTAAGAATGTGTACATGTATTTGGAATGGAAGATGTTGTACGAATTTGTACATGTATTTGGAATGGAAGATATTGTAAGAATGTGTACATGTATTTGGAATGGAAGATGGTGTAATAATGTGTATATGTATTTGGAATGGAAGATGGTGTAAGAATTTGTACATGTATTTGGAATGGAAGATGTTGTAGGAATTTGTACATGTATTTCGAATGGAAGATATTGTACGAATTTGTACATGACATTGGAATGGAAGATGTTGTACGAATGTGTACATGTATTTGGAATGGAAGATGTTGTAAGAATTTGTACATGTATTTGGAATGGAAGATATTGTTCGAATGTGTACATGTATTTGTAATGGAAGATGTTGTAGGTATGTGTATATGTATTTGGAATGGAAGATGGTGTAAGAATTTGTATATGTATTTAGAATGGAAGATGTTGTAAGAATGTGTACATGTATTTGGAGTGGAAGATGGTGTAAGAATTTGTACATGTATTTGGAATGGAAGATGTTATAGGAATTTGTACATGTCTTTGGAATGGAAGATATTGTACGAATCTGTGCATGACCTAGGAATGGAAGATAGTGTACGAATTTGTACATGTATTTGGAATGGAAGATGGTGTAAGAGTGTGTACATGTATTTGGAATGGAAGATGTTGTAGGGATGTGTACATGTGTTTGGAATGGAAGATGCTGTAATAATGTGTATATGTATTTGGAATGGAAGATTGTGTAAGAATTTGTACATGTATTTGGAATGGAAGATGTTGTAGGAATGTGTACATGTATTTGTAATGGACGATGGTGTAAGAATGTGTACATGTATTTGGAATGGACGATGGTGTAAGAATGTGTACATGACTTTGGAATGGAAGATGTTGTAAGAATTTGTACATGTATTTGGAATGGAAGATATTGTACGAATTTGTACATGTATTTGGAATGGACGATGTTGTAAGAATGTGTACATGACTTTGGAATGGAAGATGTTGTAAGAATTTGTACATGTATTTGGAATGGAAGATGCTGTAAGAATGTGTACATGTATTTGGAATGGATGGAATATGGTGTAAGAATGTGTACATGTATTTGGAATGGAAGATGTTGCAGGAATGTGTACATGTATATGGAATGGACGATGTTGTAAGTATTTGTACATGTATATGGAATGGACGATATTGTAAGTATTTGTACATGTATATGGAATGGACGATATTGTAAGTATTTGTACATGTATTTGGAATGGAAGATATTGTAAGAATTTGTACATGACTTTGGAATGGAAGATGTTGTAAGAATGTGAACATGTATTTGGAATGGAAGATATTGTACGAATTTGTACATAACTTTGGAATGAAAGAAATTGCAAGAATTTGTACATGTATTTGGAATGGAAGGTATTGTACGAATGTGTACATGACTTAGGAATGGAAGATAGTGGACGAATATGTACATGACTTTGGAATGAAAGATAGTATACGAATGTGTACATGTATTTGGAATGGAAGATGTTGTAAGTATGTTTATATGTATTTGGAATGGAAGATGGTGAAATAATTTGTACATGTATTTGGAATGGACGATGGTGGAAGAATTTGTACATGTATTTGGAATGGAAGATGTTGTACGAATTTGTACATGACTTTGGAATGGAAGATGTTGTACGAATTTGTACATGTATTTGGAATGGAAGATGCTGTAAGAATTTGTACATGTATTTGGAATGCAAGATATTGTTAGAATGTGTACATGTATTTGGAATGGAAGATGTTGTAAGAATGTGTACATGTATTTGGAATGGAAGATGTTGTACGAATTTGTACATGTATTTGGAATGGAAGATATTGTAAGAATGTGTACATGTATTTGGAATGGAAGATGGTGTAATAATGTGTATATGTATTTGGAATGGAAGATGGTGTAAGAATTTGTACATGTATTTGGAATGGAAGATGTTGTAGGAATTTGTACATGTATTTCGAATGGAAGATATTGTACGAATTTGTAAATGACATTGGAATGGAAGATATTGTAAGAATTTGTACATGTATTTGGAATGGAAGATATTGTACGAATGTGTACATGTATTTGGAATGGAAGATGTTGTACGAATTTGTACATGACTTTGGAATGGAAGATGTTGTACGAATGTGTACATGTATTTGGAATGGAAGATGTTGTAAGAATTTGTACATGTATTTGGAATGGAAGATATTGTTCGAATGTGTACATGTATTTGTAATGGAAGATGTTGTAGGTATGTGTATATGTATTTGGAATGGAAGATGGTGTAAGAATTTGTATATGTATTTAGAATGGAAGATGTTGTAAGAATGTGTACATGTATTTGGAGTGGAAGATGGTGTAAGAATTTGTACATGTATTTGGAATGGAAGATGTTATAGGAATTTGTACATGTCTTTGGAATGGAAGATATTGTACGAATCTGTGCATGACCTAGGAATGGAAGATAGTGTACGAATTTGTACATGTATTTGGAATGGAAGATGGTGTAAGAGTGTGTACATGTATTTGGAATGGAAGATGTTGTAGGGATGTGTACATGTGTTTGGTATGGAAGATGCTGTAATAATGTGTATATGTATTTGGAATGGAAGATTGTGTAAGAATTTGTACATGTATTTGGAATGGAAGATGTTGTAGGAATGTGTACATGTATTTGTAATGGACGATGGTGTAAGAATGTGTACATGTATTTGGAATGGACGATGGTGTAAGAATGTGTACATGTATTTGGAGTGGAAGATGGTGTAAGAATTTGTACATGTATTTGGAATGGAAGATGTTATAGGAATTTGTACATGTATTTGGAATGGAAGATATTGTACGAATCTGTACATGACCTAGGAATGGAAGATAGTGTACGAATTTGTACATGTATTTGGAATGGAAGATATTGTAGGGATGTGTACATGTATTTGGAATGGAAGATGCTGTAATAATGTGTATATGTATTTGGAATGGAAGATTGTGTAAGAATTTGTACATGTATTTGGAATGGAAGATGTTGTAGGAATTTGTACATGTATTTGTAATGGACGATGGTGTAAGAATGTGTACATGTATTTGGAATGGACGATGGTGTAAGAATGTGTACATGACTTTGGAATGGAAAATGTTGTAAGAATTTGTACATGTATTTGGAATGGAAGATATTGTACGAATTTGTACATGTATTTGGAATGGAGGATATTGTAAGTATTTGTACATGTATATGGAATGGACGATATTGTAAGTATATGTACATGTATTTGGAATGGAAGATATTGTAAGAATTTGTACATGATTTTGGAATGGAAGATGTTGTAAGAATGTGTACATTTATTTGGAATGGAAGATATTGTACGAATTTGTACATAACTTTGGAATGAAAGATATTGCAAGAATTTGTACATGTATTTGGAATGGAAGATATTGTAAGTATGTTTATATGTATTTGGAATGGAAGATGGTGTAAGAATTTGTACATGTATTTGGAATGGACGAGGTGGAAGAATTTGTACATGACTTTGGAATGGAAGATGTTGTAAGTATGTTTATATTTATTTGGAATGGAAGATGTTGTAAGTATGTTTATATGTATTTGGAATGGAAGATGGTGTAAGAATTTGTACATGTATTTGGAATGGACGATGGTGGAAGAATTTGTACATGACTTTGGAATGGAAGATGTTGTAAGAATTTGTACATGTATTTGGAATGGAAGATATTGTACGAATGTGTACATGTATTTGGAATGGAAGATGTTGTAAGTATGTGTATATGTATTTGGAATGGAAGATGGTGTAAGAATTTGTACATGTATTTGGAATGGAAGATATTGTACGAATTTGTACATGTATTTGGAATGGAAGATGCTGTAATAATTTGTACATTTATTTGGAATGGAAGATATTGTAAGAATTTGTACATGTATTTTGAATGGAAGATGTTGTAAGAATGTGTACATGTATTTGGAGTGGAAGATGGTGTAAGAATTTGTACATGTATTTGGAATGGAAGATGTTGTAAGAATGTGTACATGTATTTGGAGTGGAAGATGGTGTAAGAATTTGTACATGTATTTGGAATGGAAGATGTTATAGGAATTTGTACATGTATTTGGAATGGAAGATATTGTACGAATCTGTACATGACCTAGGAATGGCAGATAGTGTATGAATGTGTACATGTATTTGGAATGGAAGATGGTGTAAGAATTTGTACATGTATTTGGAATGGAAGATGTTGTAGGGATGTGTACATGTATTTGGAATGGAAGATGCTGTAAGAATGTGTATATGTATTTGGAATGGAAGATGGTGTAAGAATTTGTACATGACTTTGGAATGGAAGATATTGTAAGAATTTGTACATGTATTTGGAATGGAAAATGTTGTACGAATTTGTACATGACTTTGGAATGGAAGATATTGTAAGAATGTGTACATGTATTTGGAATGGAAGATATTGTACGAATTTGTACATGTATTTGGAATGGAAGATGTTGTACGAATTTGTACATGACTTTGGAATGGAAGATGTTGTACGAATTTGTACATGTATTTGGAATGGAAGATGCTGTAAGAATTTGTACATGTATTTGGAATGCAAGATGTTGTAGGGATGTGTACATGTATTTGGAATGGAAGATGCTGTAAGAATGTGTATATGTATTTGGAATGGAAGATGGTGTAAGAATTTGTACATGACTTTGGAATGGAAGATATTGTAAGAATTTGTACATGTATTTGGAATGGAAGATGTTGTACGAATTTGTACATGACTTTGGAATGGAAGATATTGTAAGAATGTGTACATGTATTTGGAATGGAAGATATTGTACGAATTTGTACATGTATTTGGAATGGAAGATGTTGTACGAATTGTACATGACTGGAATGAAGATGTTGTACGAATTTGACATGTATTTGGAATGGAAGATCTGTAAGAATTGTACATGTATTGGAATGCAGATATTGTTAGAATGTACAGTATTGGAATGAAGTATTGTACGAATGTACATGACTGGAAGGAAGTGGTGACGAAAGACATGACTTTGGAATGGAAGATGTTGTAAGAATTTGTACATGTATTTGGAATGGAAGATATTGTACGAATGTGTACATGTATTTGGAATGGAAGATGTTGTAGAATTTAATGTATTTGGAATGGAAATGTGTAAGAATTTGTACATGTATTTGGAATGGAAGATATTGTAAGAATGTGTACATGTATTTGGAATGGAAGATGTGTACGAATTTGTACATGTATTTGGAATGGAAGATGTTGTAAGAATGTGTACATGTATTTGGAATGGAAGATACTGTAAGAATGTGTACATGTATTTGGAATGGAAGATGTTGTAAGAATGTGTACATGTATTTGGAATGGAAGATGTTGTACGAATTTGTACATGTATTTGGAATGGAAGATATTGTAAGAATGTGTACATGTATTTGGAATGGAAGATGGTGTAATAATGTGTATATGTATTTGGAATGGAAGATGGTGTAAGAATTTGTACATGTATTTGGAATGGAAGATGTTGTAGGAATTTGTACATGTATTTCGAATGGAAGATATTGTACGAATTTGTACATGACATTGGAATGGAAGATATTGTAAGAATTTGTACATGTATTTGGAATGGAAGATATTGTACGAATGTGTACATGTATTTGGAATGGAAGATGTTGTACGAATTTGTACATGACTTTGGAATGGAAGATGTTGTACGAATGTGTACATGTATTTGGAATGGAAGATGCTGTAAGAATGTGTACATGTATTTGGAATGGAAGATATGTAAGAATGTGTACATGTATTTGGAATGGAAGATGTTGTAAGAATTTGTACATGTATTTGGAATGGAAGATGCTGTAATAATTTGTACATGAATTTGGAATGGAAGATATTGTAAGAATGTGTACATGTATTTGGAATGGAAGATAGTGTAAGAATGTGTACATGTATTTGGAATGGAAGA
>JABXNX010003660.1:0-24738 GCA_014843695.1 Archivesica marissinica | reverse complement strand
ATACACTGGTATTCAGGACTACATGGGGAGACATATACACTAGTATTCAGGACTACATGGGGAGACATATACACTAGTATTCAGGACTACATGGGGAGACATATACACTAGTATTCAGGACTACATCTCTATGGGGAGACATATACACTGGTATTCAGGACTACATGGGGAGACATATACACTAGTATTCAGGACTACATCTCTATGGGGAGACATATACACTAGTATTCAGGACTATGGGGAGACATATACACTAGTATTCAGGACTATGGGGAGACATATACACTAGTATTCAGGACTATGGGGAGACATATACACTAGTATTCAGGACTACATGGGGAGACATATACACTAGTATTCAGGACTACATGGGGAGACATATACACTAGTATTCAGGACTACATGGGGAGACATATACACTAGTATTCAGGACTACATGGGGAGACATATACACTAGTATTCAGGACTACATGGGGAGACATATACACTAGTATTCAGGACTACATGGGGAGACATATACACTAGTATTCAGGACTACATGGGGAGACATATACACTGGTATTCAGGACTACATCTCTATGGGGAGACATATACACTGGTATTCAGGACTACATGGGGAGACATATACACTAGTATGCAGGACTACATCTCTATGGGGAGACATATACACTAGTATGCAGGACTACATGGGGAGACATATACACTAGTATTCAGGACTACATGGGGAGACATATACACTGGTATTCAGGACTACATGGGGAGACATATACACTAGTATTCAGGACTACATGGGGAGACATATACACTAGTATTCAGGACTACATGGGGAGACATATACACTAGTATTCAGGACTATGGGGAGACATATACACTAGTATGCAGGACTACATCTCTATGGGGAGACATATACACTGGTATTCAGGACTACATCTCTATGGGGAGACATATACACTGGTATTCAGGACTACATCTCTATGGGGAGACATATACACTAGTATTCAGGACTACATCTCTATGGGGAGACATATACACTAGTATGCAGGACTACATGGGGAGACATATACACTAGTATTCAGGACTATGGGGAGACATATACACTAGTATTCAGGACTACATGGGGAGACATATACACTGGTATTCAGGACTACATCTCTATGGGAGACATATACACTAGTATGCAGGACTACATGGGGAGACATATACACTGGTATTCAGGACTACATCTCTATGGGGAGACATATACACTAGTATGCAGGACTACATGGGGAGACATATACACTAGTATGCAGGACTACATGGGGAGACATATACACTAGTATGCAGGACTACATGGGGAGACATATACACTGGTATTCAGGACTACATCTCTATGGGGAGACATATACACTAGTATTCAGGACTACATCTCTATGGGGAGACATATACACTGGTATTCAGGACTACATCTCTATGGGGAGACATATACACTGGTATTCAGGACTACATCTCTATGGGGAGACATATACACTGGTATTCAGGACTACATGGGGAGACATATACACTAGTATGCAGGACTACATGGGGAGACATATACACTGGTATTCAGGACTACATCTCTATGGGGAGACATATACACTAGTATTCAGGACTACATGGGGAGACATATACACTAGTATTCAGGACTACATCTCTATGGGGAGACATATACACTAGTATTCAGGACTACATGGGGAGACATATACACTAGTATTCAGGACTATGGGGAGACATATACACTAGTATGCAGGACTACATGGGGAGACATATACACTAGTATTCAGGACTATCTCTATGGGGAGACATATACACTAGTATGCAGGACTACATCTCTATGGGGAGACATATACACTAGTATGCAGGACTACATGGGGAGACATATACACTAGTATGCAGGACTACATGGGGAGACATATACACTGGTATTCAGGACTACATGGGGAGACATATACACTAGTATTCAGGACTACATGGGGAGACATATACACTGGTATTCAGGACTACATGGGGAGACATATACACTGGTATTCAGGACTACATCTCTATGGGGAACATATACACTAGTATTCAGGACTACATGGGGAGACATATACACTGGTATTCAGGACTACATCTCTATGGGGAGACATATACACTAGTATGCAGGACTACATGGGGAGACATATACACTAGTATGCAGGACTAAATGGGGAGACATATACACTGGTATTCAGGACTACATCACTATGGGGAGACATATACACTAGTATTCAGGACTACATCTCTATGGGGAGACATATACACTGGTATTCAGGACTACATTCTATGGGGAGACATATACACTGGTATTCAGGACTACATCTCTATGGGGAGACATATACACTGGTATTCAGGACTACATGGGGAGACATATACACTAGTATGCAGGACTACATGGGGAGACATATACACTGGTATTCAGGACTACATCTCTATGGGGAGACATATACACTAGTATTCAGGACTACATGGGGAGACATATACACTAGTATTCAGGACTACATCTCTATGGGGAGACATATACACTAGTATTCAGGACTACATGGGGAGACATATACACTAGTATTCAGGACTATGGGGAGACATATACACTAGTATGCAGGACTACATGGGGAGACATATACACTAGTATTCAGGACTATCTCTATGGGGAGACATATACACTAGTATGCAGGACTACATCTCTATGGGGAGACATATACACTGGTATTCAGGACTACATGGGGAGACATATACACTAGTATGCAGGACTACATCTCTATGGGGAGACATATACACTAGTATGCAGGACTACATGGGGAGACATATACACTAGTATTCAGGACTACATGGGGAGACATATACACTGGTATTCAGGACTACATGGGGAGACATATACACTAGTATGCAGGACTACATGGGGAGACATATACACTGGTATTCAGGACTACATGGGGAGACATATACACTGGTATTTAGGACTACATGGGGAGACATATACACTAGTATTCAGGACTACATGGGGAGACATATACACTAGTATTCAGGACTACATGGGGAGACATATACACTAGTATTCAGGACTATGGGGAGACATATACACTAGTATGCAGGACTACATCTCTATGGGGAGACATATACACTGGTATTCAGGACTACATCTCTATGGGGAGACATATACACTGGTATTCAGGACTACATCTCTATGGGGAGACATATACACTAGTATTCAGGACTACATCTCTATGGGGAGACATATACACTAGTATGCAGGACTACATGGGGAGACATATACACTAGTATTCAGGACTATGGGGAGACATATACACTAGTATTCAGGACTACATGGGGAGACATATACACTGGTATTCAGGACTACATCTCTATGGGGAGACATATACACTAGTATGCAGGACTACATGGGGAGACATATACACTGGTATTCAGGACTACATCTCTATGGGGAGACATATACACTAGTATGCAGGACTACATGGGGAGACATATACACTAGTATGCAGGACTACATGGGGAGACATATACACTAGTATGCAGGACTACATGGGGAGACATATACACTGGTATTCAGGACTACATCTCTATGGGGAGACATATACACTAGTATTCAGGACTACATCTCTATGGGGAGACATATACACTGGTATTCAGGACTACATCTCTATGGGGAGACATATACACTGGTATTCAGGACTACATCTCTATGGGGAGACATATACACTGGTATTCAGGACTACATGGGGAGACATATACACTAGTATGCAGGACTACATGGGGAGACATATACACTGGTATTCAGGACTACATCTCTATGGGGAGACATATACACTAGTATTCAGGACTACATGGGGAGACATATACACTAGTATTCAGGACTACATCTCTATGGGGAGACATATACACTAGTATTCAGGACTACATGGGGAGACATATACACTAGTATTCAGGACTATGGGGAGACATATACACTAGTATGCAGGACTACATGGGGAGACATATACACTAGTATTCAGGACTATCTCTATGGGGAGACATATACACTAGTATGCAGGACTACATCTCTATGGGGAGACATATACACTAGTATGCAGGACTACATGGGGAGACATATACACTAGTATGCAGGACTACATGGGGAGACATATACACTGGTATTCAGGACTACATGGGGAGACATATACACTAGTATTCAGGACTACATGGGGAGACATATACACTGGTATTCAGGACTACATGGGGAGACATATACACTGGTATTCAGGACTACATATGGGGACATATACACTGGTATTCAGGACTACATGGGGACATATACACTAGTATGCAGGACTACATGGGGAGACATATACACTGGTATTCAGGACTACATGGGGAGACATATACACTGGTATTTAGGACTACATGGGGAGACATATACACTAGTATTCAGGACTACATGGGGAGACATATACACTAGTATTCAGGACTACATGGGGAGACATATACACTAGTATTCAGGACTATGGGGAGACATATACACTAGTATGCAGGACTACATCTCTATGGGGAGACATATACACTGGTATTCAGGACTACATCTCTATGGGGAGACATATACACTGGTATTCAGGACTACATCTCTATGGGGAGACATATACACTAGTATTCAGGACTACATCTCTATGGGGAGACATATACACTAGTATGCAGGACTACATGGGGAGACATATACACTAGTATTCAGGACTATGGGGAGACATATACACTAGTATTCAGGACTACATGGGGAGACATATACACTGGTATTCAGGACTACATCTCTATGGGGAGACATATACACTAGTATGCAGGACTACATGGGGAGACATATACACTGGTATTCAGGACTACATCTCTATGGGGAGACATATACACTAGTATGCAGGACTACATGGGGAGACATATACACTAGTATGCAGGACTACATGGGGAGACATATACACTGGTATTCAGGACTACATCTCTATGGGGAGACATATACACTAGTATTCAGGACTACATCTCTATGGGGAGACATATACACTGGTATTCAGGACTACATCTCTATGGGGAGACATATACACTGGTATTCAGGACTACATCTCTATGGGGAGACATATACACTGGTATTCAGGACTACATGGGGAGACATATACACTAGTATGCAGGACTACATGGGGAGACATATACACTGGTATTCAGGACTACATCTCTATGGGGAGACATATACACTAGTATTCAGGACTACATGGGGAGACATATACACTAGTATTCAGGACTACATCTCTATGGGGAGACATATACACTAGTATTCAGGACTACATGGGGAGACATATACACTAGTATTCAGGACTATGGGGAGACATATACACTAGTATGCAGGACTACATGGGGAGACATATACACTAGTATTCAGGACTATCTCTATGGGGAGACATATACACTAGTATGCAGGACTACATCTCTATGGGGAGACATATACACTAGTATGCAGGACTACATGGGGAGACATATACACTAGTATTCAGGACTACATGGGGAGACATATACACTAGTATTCAGGACTACATGGGGAGACATATACACTAGTATTCAGGACTACATGGGGAGACATATACACTGGTATTCAGGACTACATGGGGAGACATATACACTGGTATTCAGGACTACATGGGGAGACATATACACTAGTATTCAGGACTACATGGGGAGACATATACACTGGTATTCAGGACTACATGGGGAGACATATACACTGGTATTCAGGACTACATCTCTATGGGGAACATATACACTGGTATTCAGGACTACATGGGGAGACATATACACTAGTATGCAGGACTACATCTCTATGGGGAGACATATACACTGGTATTCAGGACTACATGGGGAGACATATACACTAGTATTCAGGACTACATGGGGAGACATATACACTAGTATTCAGGACTACATGGGGAGACATATACACTAGTATTATTATTATTATATACCACACTTATATAGCGCTCTTTTCATCTAAATATAAAACGTTCAAAAGCGCTTTACAGCCTAAAATATCACAAATATTGATAAAAAACTTCCACATACAATGAGATAAAACAAGACAAAATTAGCAAACACAATTACAATGGAATCTAAATATGCTATAAAATATTAGGATCTAAAATTATAACAATTAAAATATAGGTAATAATTAAATAAAATGTGTTCAATTGCAGTCTTAATCCTGATTGAGCACAGACACTGTTCGATATTTATGTTCCATATGAACATTTAAAAAGGTGTGTCTTCAAAGCCTTCTTGAAAGAACACAATGTTGTTGCACTTCTAAGATTTGATGGAAGAGAATTCCAAAGTTTTGGGGCAGCAGTCATGAAACGTCTATCTCCGTATGTGACAGTCCGACTTCTTGGTAACACAAGAGTAGCTGCTTCATTTTTAGACCGTAAGTCTCTCCTTGGTATATAAACCTCAAGCAAGTTTCTCAAATAAATCGGTGCTTCTCCATTCAATGCTTTATATGTGTGAGTCAGTATTTTATACTTTATTCTTTCTTGAACTGGTAGCCAATGAAGTTCTTTTAGAATGGGCGTTACATGACTGAAACGGGATGTTCTGGTTATGATGCGAGCT
The DNA here is from genome assembly GCA_014843695.1 of Archivesica marissinica. NCBI lineage: Eukaryota > Metazoa > Mollusca > Bivalvia > Venerida > Vesicomyidae > Archivesica > Archivesica marissinica. Next base: position 18,075 of record JABXNX010003660.1, on the reverse strand, counting down.
GCTGTGTTTTGAACAGTTTGTAATTTATTGGAAGTGTTTTTTGGCACGCCGTACAACAGTGAATTACAGTAGTCGAGCCTGGATGTAACGAGTGAGTTTATGAGAGTTTTCGTGGCGTCTGTTGTTAAATACTGCCGAATGTGTCCAATCCGCCGGATCTGCGCATAACATGATTTTGTCACGGAATTTACATGTTTGTCCATATCCATTCTTGAGTCTAGGAAAGCTCCTAGATTTCTCACACATGTTGATGGTTCTGTATTTGAGTCTCCTACTTTCACATTTATGTTTTCAATGTGTTGAAAATTTCGCTGACTAGAAAACATAATCATTTCAGTTTTATCAGTATTGAGTTTTAACATAGTGGCATGCATCCAAGCAACAATGTCTTGTAGACAGTTTTCCATTCGAAGTAGTGTCTCTGCTTGTGAAGCTTGAACGGTTGGTTTGAATGAAAGGTAAAGCTGGGAATCGTCAGCATAAAAGTGATGGTTCAGTCCATGGTGTTTACAAATGGCTCCTACAGGCTTGGTATACATAGTGTAAAATGTCGGGCCTAAAACAGACCCCTGTGGAACACTGAAATTCATGAGCACTGAGTTGGATAGTTTTCCATCGATACATACTGCTTGATAACGGTCGGTAAGATAAGATGATATCCATTGGAGAGGTTTTCCAGTAATTCCAAAATGAAATTCGAGACGTTGTAAAAGTGTTCTATGGTCGATGGTATCAAATGCAGCAGATAGGTCCAAAAGCACAAGGATTGTAGCATTGTTCTGGTCCAGAGATTGGAGTATATCGTTTTGGACTTTCAGTAAGGCAGTTTCTGTGGAATGAAACGTCCTGTACGCAGACTGATGTACGTCGTGTAAGTTATTACTTGTCAAATGTTCATTAATTCGACTATTTACTACTTTTTCCAGAATCTTCGAGACATAAGGCAGGTTTGACACTGGCCTGTAGTTCTTCAAAGTGTTTTGATCAAGGCTTGGTTTTTTCAGCAAAGGTCTTACCCGGGAGATTTTGAATGACTTTGGTACATTTCCTGTTTCCAATGAAATATTTACAATTTTTGTCACTATTGGTAGGATTTCACTAAGACAAGATTTCAGTAGCCATGTCGGAATTGGATCAATTTCACAGGATTTATTTGGCCCTTTTTTAATGAATTGTTCGACTTCTTTCTCATATGATGGACAGAAATTGTTCAAGCAGCTTATGTGAGGGAGTTTCTCTGTTTCAATGTTCAATGGACCCAGTTCCGACTGGGAGTTTGAAGATATGTCATTTCTAATGCCTTCCACCTTAGACTAGTATTCAGGACTATGGGGAGACATATACACTAGTATGCAGGACTACATGGGGAGACATATACACTAGTATTCAGGACTATGTCTCTATGGGGAGACATATACACTAGTATGCAGGACTACATCTCTATGGGGAGACATATACACTAATATGCAGGACTACATGGGGAGACATATACACTAGTATGCAGGACTACATGGGGAGACATATACACTGGTATTCAGGACTACATGGGGAGACATATACACTAGTATTCAGGACTACATGGGGAGACATATACACTGGTATTCAGGACTACATGGGGAGACATATACACTGGTATTCAGGACTACATCTCTATGGGGAACATATACACTGGTATTCAGGACTACATGGGGAGACATATACACTAGTATGCAGGACTACATCTCTATGGGGAGACATATACACTGGTATTCAGGACTAATGGGGAGACATATACACTAGTATTCAGGACTACATGGGGAGACATATACACTAGTATTCAGGACTACATCTCTATGGGGAGACATATACACTAGTATTCAGGAATATGGGGAGACATATACACTAGTATTCAGGAATATGGGGAGACATATACACTGGTATTCAGGACTACATCTCTATGGGGAGACATATACACTAGTATTCAGGACTATGGGGAGACATATACACTAGTATTCAGGACTATGGGGAGACATATACACTAGTATTCAGGACTATGGGGAGACATATACACTAGTATTCAGGACTACATGGGGAGACATATACACTAGTATTCAGGACTACATGGGGAGACATATACACTGGTATTCAGGACTACATGGGGAGACATATACACTAGTATTCAGGACTACATGGGGAGACATATACACTAGTATTCAGGACTATGGGGAGACATATACACTAGTATTCAGGACTATGGGGAGACATATACACTAGTATGCAGGACTACATGGGAGACATATACACTAGTATTCAGGACTATGGGGAGACATATACACTGGTATTCAGGACTACATCTCTATGGGGAGACATATACACTGGTATTCAGGACTACATCTCTATGGGGAGACATATACACTGGTATTCAGGACTACATCTCTATGGGGAGACATATACACTGGTATTCAGGACTACATCTTATGGGGAGACATATACACTAGTATTCAGGACTACATGGGGAGACATATACACTAGTATTCAGGACTACATGGGGAGACATATACACTAGTATTCAGGACTACATGGGGAGACATATACACTAGTATTCAGGACTACATGGGGAGACATATACACTAGTATTCAGGACTACATGGGGAGACATATACACTAGTATTCAGGACTACATGGGGAGACATATACACTAGTATTCAGGACTACATGGGGAGACATATACACTGGTATTCAGGACTACATCTCTATGGGGAGACATATACACTAGTATGCAGGACTACATCTCTATGGGGAGACATATACACTAGTATGCAGGACTACATGGGGAGACATATACACTAGTATGCAGGACTACATGGGGAGACATATACACTGGTATTCAGGACTACATGGGGAGACATATACACTAGTATTCAGGACTACATGGGGAGACATATACACTGGTATTCAGGACTACATCTCTATGGGGAGACATATACACTGGTATTCAGGACTACATGGGGAGACATATACACTAGTATGCAGGACTACATCTCTATGGGGAGACATATACACTGGTATTCAGGACTATGGGGAGACATATACACTAGTATTCAGGACTATGGGGAGACATATACACTAGTATTCAGGACTATGGGGAGACATATACACTAGTATTCAGGACTACATGGGGAGACATATACACTAGTATTCAGGACTACATGGGAGACATATACACTAGTATTCAGGACTATGGGGAGACATATACACTAGTATTCAGGACTATGGGGAGACATATACACTAGTATTCAGGACTATGGGGAGACATATACACTAGTATTCAGGACTACATGGGGAGACATATACACTAGTATTCAGGACTACATGGGGAGACATATACACTGGTATTCAGGACTACATGGGGAGACATATACACTAGTATTCAGGACTACATGGGGAGACATATACACTAGTATTCAGGACTATGGGGAGACATATACACTAGTATTCAGGACTATGGGGAGACATATACACTAGTATTCAGGACTACATGGGGAGACATATACACTAGTATGCAGGACTACATGGGAGACATATACACTAGTATGCAGGACTATGGGGAGACATATACACTGGTATTCAGGACTACATCTCTATGGGGAGACATATACACTGGTATTCAGGACTACATCTCTATGGGGAGACATATACACTGGTATTCAGGACTACATCTCTATGGGGAGACATATACACTGGTATTCAGGACTACATCTCTATGGGGAGACATATACACTAGTATTCAGGACTACATGGGGAGACATATACACTAGTATTCAGGACTACATGGGGAGACATATACACTAGTATTCAGGACTACATGGGGAGACATATACACTGGTATTCAGGACTACATGGGGAGACATATACACTAGTATTCAGGACTACATGGGGAGACATATACACTGGTATTCAGGACTACATGGGGAGACATATACACTAGTATTCAGGACTACATGGGGAGACATATACACTGGTATTCAGGACTACATCTCTATGGGGAGACATATACACTAGTATGCAGGACTACATGGGGAGACATATACACTAGTATGCAGGACTACATGGGGAGACATATACACTAGTATGCAGGACTACATGGGGAGACATATACACTGGTATTCAGGACTACATGGGGAGACATATACACTAGTATTCAGGACTACATGGGGAGACATATACACTGGTATTCAGGACTACATCTCTATGGGGAACATATACACTGGTATTCAGGACTACATGGGGAGACATATACACTAGTATGCAGGACTACATCTCTATGGGGAGACATATACACTGTATTCAGGACTATGGGGAGACATATACACTAGTATTCAGGACTATGGGGAGACATATACACTAGTATTCAGGACTATGGGGAGACATATACACTAGTATTCAGGACTACATGGGGAGACATATACACTAGTATGCAGGACTACATGGGAGACATATACACTAGTATTCAGGACTATGGGGAGACATATACACTGGTATTCAGGACTACCCTATGGGGAGACATATACACTAGTATTCAGGACTACACTATGGGGAGACATATACACTAGTATTCAGGACTACATGGGGAGACATATACACTAGTATTCAGGACTACATGGGGAGACATATACACTGGTATTCAGGACTACATGGGGAGACATATACACTAGTATTCAGGACTACATGGGGAGACATATACACTAGTATTCAGGACTACATGGGGAGACATATACACTGGTATTCAGGACTACTATGGGGAGACATATACACTAGTATGCAGGACTACATGGGGAGACATATACACTGGTATTCAGGACTACCCTATGGGGAGACATATACACTAGTATTCAGGACTACTATGGGGAGACATATACACTAGTATTCAGGACTACATGGGGAGACATATACACTAGTATGCAGGACTACAGGGGAGACATATACACTAGTATTCAGGACTATGGGGAGACATATACACTGGTATTCAGGACTACATCTCTATGGGGAGACATATACACTGGTATTCAGGACTACATCTCTATGGGGAGACATATACACTGGTATTCAGGACTACATCTCTATGGGGAGACATATACACTGGTATTCAGGACTACATGGGGAGACATATACACTAGTATTCAGGACTACATGGGGAGACATATACACTGGTATTCAGGACTACATGGGGAGACATATACACTAGTATTCAGGACTACATGGGGAGACATATACACTAGTATTCAGGACTACATGGGGAGACATATACACTGGTATTCAGGACTACATCTCTATGGGGAGACATATACACTAGTATGCAGGACTACATGGGGAGACATATACACTAGTATGCAGGACTACATGGGGAGACATATACACTAGTATGCAGGACTACATGGGGAGACATATACACTGGTATTCAGGACTACATGGGGAGACATATACACTAGTATTCAGGACTACATGGGGAGACATATACACTGGTATTCAGGACTACATGGGGAGACATATACACTAGTATTCAGGACTACATCTCTATGGGGAGACATATACACTGGTATTCAGGACTACATGGGGAGACATATACACTAGTATTCAGGACTACATGGGGAGACATATACACTAGTATTCAGGACTACATCTCTATGGGGAGACATATACACTAGTATTCAGGACTACCTATGGGGAGACATATACACTAGTATTCAGGACTATGGGGAGACATATACACTAGTATTCAGGACTATGGGGAGACATATACACTAGTATTCAGGACTATGGGGAGACATATACACTAGTATTCAGGACTACATGGGGAGACATATACACTGGTATTCAGGACTATGGGGAGACATATACACTAGTATTCAGGACTACATGGGGAGACATATACACTAGTATTCAGGACTACATGGGGAGACATATACACTAGTATTCAGGACTACATGGGGAGACATATACACTAGTATTCAGGACTACATGGGGAGACATATACACTAGTATTCAGGACTACATGGGGAGACATATACACTAGTATTCAGGACTACATGGGGAGACATATACACTAGTATTCAGGACTATGGGGAGACATATACACTAGTATGCAGGACTACATCTCTATGGGGAGACATATACACTGGTATTCAGGACTACATCCTATGGGGAGACATATACACTAGTATTCAGGACTACCTATGGGGAGACATATACACTAGTATTCAGGACTACATCTATGGGGAGACATATACACTAGTATTCAGGACTATGGGGAGACATATACACTAGTATTCAGGACTACATGGGGAGACATATACACTGGTATTCAGGACTACATCTCTATGGGGAGACATATACACTAGTATTCAGGACTACATGGGGAGACATATACACTAGTATTCAGGACTACATGGGGAGACATATACACTAGTATTCAGGACTACATGGGGAGACATATACACTAGTATTCAGGACTACATGGGGAGACATATACACTAGTATTCAGGACTATGGGGAGACATATACACTAGTATTCAGGACTATGGGGAGACATATACACTAGTATTCAGGACTACATGGGGAGACATATACACTAGTATGCAGGACTACATGGGAGACATATACACTAGTATTCAGGACTATGGGGAGACATATACACTGGTATTCAGGACTACACTCTATGGGGAGACATATACACTGGTATTCAGGACTACATCTCTATGGGGAGACATATACACTAGTATTCAGGACTACATGGGGAGACATATACACTAGTATTCAGGACTACATGGGGAGACATATACACTGGTATTCAGGACTACATGGGGAGACATATACACTAGTATTCAGGACTACATGGGGAGACATATACACTAGTATTCAGGACTACATGGGGAGACATATACACTAGTATTCAGGACTACATGGGGAGACATATACACTAGTATTCAGGACTACATGGGGAGACATATACACTAGTATTCAGGACTACATGGGGAGACATATACACTAGTATGCAGGACTACACGGGAGACATATACACTAGTATTCAGGACTATGGGGAGACATATACACTGGTATTCAGGACTACATCTCTATGGGGAGACATATACACTGGTATTCAGGACTACATCTCTATGGGGAGACATATACACTGGTATTCAGGACTACATCTCTATGGGGAGACATATACACTAGTATTCAGGACTACATGGGGAGACATATACACTAGTATTCAGGACTACATGGGGAGACATATACACTGGTATTCAGGACTACATGGGGAGACATATACACTAGTATTCAGGACTACATGGGGAGACATATACACTAGTATTCAGGACTACATGGGGAGACATATACACTGGTATTCAGGACTACATCTCTATGGGGAGACATATACACTAGTATGCAGGACTACATCTCTATGGGGAGACATATACACTAGTATGCAGGACTACATGGGGAGACATATACACTAGTATGCAGGACTACATGGGGAGACATATACACTGGTATTCAGGACTACATGGGGAGACATATACACTAGTATTCAGGACTACATGGGGAGACATATACACTGGTATTCAGGACTACATGGGGAGACATATACACTAGTATGCAGGACTACATCTCTATGGGGAGACATATACACTGGTATTCAGGACTACATGGGGAGACATATACACTAGTATTCAGGACTACATGGGGAGACATATACACTAGTATTCAGGACTACATCTCTATGGGGAGACATATACACTAGTATTCAGGACTACCTATGGGGAGACATATACACTAGTATTCAGGACTATGGGGAGACATATACACTAGTATTCAGGACTATGGGGAGACATATACACTAGTATTCAGGACTATGGGGAGACATATACACTAGTATTCAGGACTACATGGGGAGACATATACACTAGTATTCAGGACTATGGGGAGACATATACACTAGTATTCAGGACTACATGGGGAGACATATACACTAGTATTCAGGACTACATGGGGAGACATATACACTAGTATTCAGGACTACATGGGGAGACATATACACTAGTATTCAGGACTACATGGGGAGACATATACACTAGTATTCAGGACTACATGGGGAGACATATACACTAGTATTCAGGACTATGGGGAGACATATACACTAGTATTCAGGACTACATGGGGAGACATATACACTGGTATTCAGGACTACATCTCTATGGGGAGACATATACACTAGTATGCAGGACTACATGGGGAGACATATACACTAGTATGCAGGACTACATGGGAGACATATACACTAGTATTCAGGACTATGGGGAGACATATACACTGGTATTCAGGACTACATCTCTATGGGGAGACATATACACTGGTATTCAGGACTACATGGGGAGACATATACACTAGTATTCAGGACTACATGGGGAGACATATACACTGGTATTCAGGACTACATGGGGAGACATATACACTAGTATGCAGGACTACATCTCTATGGGGAGACATATACACTGGTATTCAGGACTATGGGGAGACATATACACTAGTATTCAGGACTATGGGGAGACATATACACTAGTATTCAGGACTATGGGGAGACATATACACTAGTATTCAGGACTACATGGGGAGACATATACACTAGTATGCAGGACTACATGGGAGACATATACACTAGTATTCAGGACTATGGGGAGACATATACACTGGTATTCAGGACTACATCTCTATGGGGAGACATATACACTGGTATTCAGGACTACATCTCTATGGGGAGACATATACACTAGTATTCAGGACTACATGGGGAGACATATACACTAGTATTCAGGACTACATGGGGAGACATATACACTGGTATTCAGGACTACATGGGGAGACATATACACTAGTATTCAGGACTACATGGGGAGACATATACACTAGTATTCAGGACTACATGGGGAGACATATACACTAGTATTCAGGACTACATGGGGAGACATATACACTGGTATTCAGGACTACATGGGGAGACATATACACTAGTATTCAGGACTACATGGGGAGACATATACACTAGTATTCAGGACTACATGGGGAGACATATACACTGGTATGCAGGACTACATCTTATGGGGAGACATATACACTAGTATGCAGGACTACATGGGGAGACATATACACTGGTATTCAGGACTACATCTCTATGGGGAGACATATACACTAGTATGCAGGACTACATCTTATGGGGAGACATATACACTAGTATTCAGGACTACATGGGGAGACATATACACTAGTATGCAGGACTACACGGGAGACATATACACTAGTATTCAGGACTATGGGGAGACATATACACTGGTATTCAGGACTACATCTCTATGGGGAGACATATACACTGGTATTCAGGACTACATCTCTATGGGGAGACATATACACTGGTATTCAGGACTACATCTCTATGGGGAGACATATACACTGGTATTCAGGACTACATGGGGAGACATATACACTAGTATTCAGGACTACATGGGGAGACATATACACTGGTATTCAGGACTACATGGGGAGACATATACACTAGTATTCAGGACTACATGGGGAGACATATACACTAGTATTCAGGACTACATGGGGAGACATATACACTGGTATTCAGGACTACATCTCTATGGGGAGACATATACACTAGTATGCAGGACTACATCTCTATGGGGAGACATATACACTAATATGCAGGACTACATGGGGAGACATATACACTAGTATGCAGGACTACATGGGGAGACATATACACTGGTATTCAGGACTACATGGGGAGACATATACACTAGTATTCAGGACTACATGGGGAGACATATACACTGGTATTCAGGACTACATGGGGAGACATATACACTAGTATTCAGGACTACATCTCTATGGGGAGACATATACACTGGTATTCAGGACTACATGGGGAGACATATACACTAGTATTCAGGACTACATGGGGAGACATATACACTAGTATTCAGGACTACATCTCTATGGGGAGACATATACACTAGTATTCAGGACTACATCTCTATGGGGAGACATATACACTAGTATTCAGGACTATGGGGAGACATATACACTAGTATTCAAGACTATGGGGAGACATATACACTAGTATTCAGGACTATGGGGAGACATATACACTAGTATTCAGGACTACATGGGGAGACATATACACTGGTATTCAGGACTATGGGGAGACATATACACTAGTAATCAGGACTACATGGGGAGACATATACACTAGTATTCAGGACTACATGGGGAGACATATACACTAGTATTCAGGACTACATGGGGAGACATATACACTAGTATTCAGGACTACATGGGGAGACATATACACTAGTATTCAGGACTACATGGGGAGACATATACACTAGTATTCAGGACTATGGGGAGACATATACACTAGTATGCAGGACTACATGGGGAGACATATACACTGGTATTCAGGACTACATCTCTATGGGGAGACATATACACTAGTAAGCAGGACTACATGGGGAGACATATACACTAGTATGCAGGACTACATGGGAGACATATACACTAGTATTCAGGACTATGGGGAGACATATACACTGGTATTCAGGACTACATCTCTATGGGGAGACATATACGCTGGTATTCAGGACTACATGGGGAGACATATACACTAGTATTCAGGACTACATGGGGAGACATATACACTGGTATTCAGGACTACATGGGGAGACATATACACTAGTATGCAGGACTACATCTCTATGGGGAGACATATACACTGGTATTCAGGACTACATGGGGAGACAAATTATTGTAGTTAGTGCAGAGTCTGACCACAACATTGGAAGCAAATTATTGTAGTTAGTGCAGAGCCTGAACACAACATTGGAAGTGAATTATTGTAGTTAGTGCAGAGCCTGAACACAACATTGGAAGCAAATTATTGTAGTTAGTGCAGAGTCTGACCACAACATTGGAAGCAAATTATTGTAGTTAGTGCAGAGCCTGACCACAACATTGGAAGTGAATTATTGTAGTTAGTGCAGAGCCTGACCACAACATTGGAAGTGAATTATTGTAGTTAGTGCAGAGTCTGACCACAACATTGGAAGTGAATTATTGTAGTTAGTGCAGAGCCTGACCACAACATTGGAAGTGAATTATTGTAGTTAGTGCAGAGCCTGACCACAACATTGGAAGTGAATTATTGTAGTTAGTGCAGAGTCTGACCACAACATTGGAAGTGAATTATTGTAGTTAGTGCAGAGCCTGACCACAACATTGGAAGCAAATTATTGTAGTTAGTGCAGAGCCTGACCACAACATTGGAAGTGAATTATTGTAGTTAGTGCAGAGTCTGACCACAACATTGGAAGCGAATTATTGTAGTTAGTGCAGTCTGACCACAACATTGGAAGCGAATTATTGTAGTTAGTGCAGAGTCTGAACACAACATTGGAAGTGAATTATTGTAGTTAGTGCAGAGCCTGACCACAACATTGGAAGTGAATTATTGTAGTTAGTGCAGAGCCTGACCACAACATTGGAAGTGAATTATTGTAGTTAGTGCAGAGCCTGACCACAACATTGGAAGTGAATTATTGTAGTTAGTGCAGAGTCTGACCACAACATTGGAAGTGAATTATTGTAGTTAGTGCAGAGCCTGACCACAACATTGGAAGCAAATTATTGTAGTTAGTGCAGAGCCTGACCACAACATTGGAAGCGAATTATTGTAGTTAGTGCAGAGCCTGAACACAACATTGGAAGCAATTATTGTAGTTAGTGCAGAGCCTGACCACAACATTGGAAGCAAATTATTGTAGTTAGTGCAGAGCCTGACCACAACATTGGAAGTGAATTATTGTAGTTAGTGCAGAGCCTGACCACAACATTGGAAGCAAATTATTGTAGTTAGTGCAGAGCCTGAACACAACATTGGAAGCAATTATTGTAGTTAGTGCAGAGCCTGACCACAACATTGGAAGCAAATTATTGTAGTTAGTGCAGAGCCTGACCACAACATTGGAAGTGAATTATTGTAGTTAGTGCAGAGCCTGACCACAACATTGGAAGCAAATTATTGTAGTTAGTGCAGAGCCTGACCACAACATTGGAAGCAAATTATTGTAGTTAGTGCAGAGCCTGAACACAACATTGGAAGCAATTATTGTAGTTAGTGCAGAGCCTGAACACAACATTGGAAGTGAATTATTGTAGTTAGTGCAGAGCCTGACCACAACATTGGAAGCGAATTATTGTAGTTAGTGCAGAGCCTGACCACAACATTGGAAGTGAATTATTGTAGTTAGTGCAGAGTCTGAACACAACATTGGAAGTGAATTATTGTAGTTAGTGCAGAGCCTGAACACATTGGAAGCAAATTATTGTAGTTAGTGCAGAGCCTGACCACAACATTGGAAGTGAATTATTGTAGTTAGTGCAGAGCCTGAACACAACATTGGAAGTGAATTATTGTAGTTAGTGCAGAGCCTGACCACAACATTGGAAGCAAATTATTGTAGTTAGTGCAGAGCCTGACCACAACATTGGAAGTGAATTATTGTAGTTAGTGCAGAGCCTGACCACAACATTGGAAGTGAATTATTGTAGTTAGTGCAGAGCCTGACCACAACATTGGAAGCAAATTATTGTAGTTAGTGCAGAGTCTGAACACAACATTGGAAGTGAATTATTGTAGTTAGTGCAGAGCCTGAACACATTGGAAGCAAATTATTGTAGTTAGTGCAGTCTGACCACAACATTGGAAGTGAATTATTGTAGTTAGTGCAGAGCCTGACCACAACATTGGAAGCAAATTATTGTAGTTAGTGCAGAGCCTGACCACAACATTGGAAGTGAATTATTGTAGTTAGTGCAGAGTCTGACCACAACATTGGAAGCAAATTATTGTAGTTAGTGCAGAGCCTGACCACAACATTGGAAGCGAATTATTGTAGTTAGTGCAGAGCCTGACCACAACATTGGAAGCAAATTATTGTAGTTAGTGCAGAGCCTGACCACAACATTGGAAGTGAATTATTGTAGTTAGTGCAGAGCCTGACCACAACATTGGAAGTGAATTATTGTAGTTAGTGCAGAGTCTGAACACAACATTGGAAGTGAATTATTGTAGTTAGTGCAGAGCCTGACCACAACATTGGAAGTGAATTATTGTAGTTAGTGCAGAGTCTGACCACAACATTGGAAGTGAATTATTGTAGTTAGTGCAGAGCCTGAACACAACATTGGAAGCAAATTATTGTAGTTAGTGCAGTCTGACCACAACATTGGAAGTGAATTATTGTAGTTAGTGCAGAGCCTGACCACAACATTGGAAGCAAATTATTGTAGTTAGTGCAGTCTGACCACAACATTGGAAGTGAATTATTGTAGTTAGTGCAGAGCCTGAACACAACATTGGAAGTGAATTATTGTAGTTAGTGCAGAGCCTGACCACAACATTGGAAGCAAATTATTGTAGTTAGTGCAGAGCCTGACCACAACATTGGAAGCAAATTATTGTAGTTAGTGCAGAGCCTGACCACAACATTGGAAGCAAATTATTGTAGTTAGTGCAGAGCCTGACCACAACATTGGAAGCAAATTATTGTAGTTAGTGCAGAGCCTGACCACAACATTGGAAGCAAATTATTGTAGTTAGTGCAGAGCCTGAACACAACATTGGAAGCGAATTATTGTAGTTAGTGCAGAGCCTGAACACAACATTGGAAGCAAATTATTGTAGTTAGTGCAGAGTCTGACCACAACATTGGAAGCGAATTATTGTAGTTAGTGCAGTCTGACCACAACATTGGAAGTGAATTATTGTAGTTAGTGCAGAGCCTGAACACAACATTGGAAGTGAATTATTGTAGTTAGTGCAGAGTCTGACCACAACATTGGAAGTGAATTATTGTAGTTAGTGCAGAGCCTGACCACAACATTGGAAGCAATTATTGTAGTTAGTGCAGAGCCTGACCACAACATTGGAAGTGAATTATTGTAGTTAGTGCAGAGTCTGACCACAACATTGGAAGTGAATTATTGTAGTTAGTGCAGAGCCTGACCACAACATTGGAAGCAATTATTGTAGTTAGTGCAGAGCTGACCACAACATTGGAAGCAAATTATTGTAGTTAGTGCAGAGCCTGACCACAACATTGGAAGCAAATTATTGTAGTTAGTGCAGAGTCTGACCACAACATTGGAAGTGAATTATTGTAGTTAGTGCAGAGCCTGACCACAACATTGGAAGCGAATTATTGTAGTTAGTGCAGAGCCTGACCACAACATTGGAAGTGAATTATTGTAGTTAGTGCAGAGCCTGACCACAACATTGGAAGTGAATTATTGTAGTTAGTGCAGAGCCTGACCACAACATTGGAAGTGAATTATTGTAGTTAGTGCAGAGCCTGACCACAACATTGGAAGCAAATTATTGTAGTTAGTGCAGAGCCTGACCACAACATTGGAAGCAATTATTGTAGTTAGTGCAGAGTCTGACCACAACATTGGAAGCGAATTATTGTAGTTAGTGCAGAGCCTGACCACAACATTGGAAGCAAATTATTGTAGTTAGTGCAGAGTCTGACCACAACATTGGAAGTGAATTATTGTAGTTAGTGCAGAGCCTGAACACAACATTGGAAGCAAATTATTGTAGTTAGTGCAGTCTGACCACAACATTGGAAGTGAATTATTGTAGTTAGTGCAGAGCCTGACCACAACATTGGAAGCAAATTATTGTAGTTAGTGCAGTCTGACCACAACATTGGAAGTGAATTATTGTAGTTAGTGCAGAGCCTGAACACAACATTGGAAGTGAATTATTGTAGTTAGTGCAGAGCCTGACCACAACATTGGAAGTGAATTATTGTAGTTAGTGCAGAGCCTGACCACAACATTGGAAGTGAATTATTGTAGTTAGTGCAGAGTCTGACCACAACATTGGAAGTGAATTATTGTAGTTAGTGCAGAGCCTGACCACAACATTGGAAGCAAATTATTGTAGTTAGTGCAGAGCCTGACCACAACATTGGAAGTGAATTATTGTAGTTAGTGCAGAGCCTGACCACAACATTGGAAGCGAATTATTGTAGTTAGTGCAGTCTGACCACAACATTGGAAGCGAATTATTGTAGTTAGTGCAGAGTCTGACCACAACATTGGAAGTGAATTATTGTAGTTAGTGCAGAGCCTGACCACAACATTGGAAGTGAATTATTGTAGTTAGTGCAGAGCCTGACCACAACATTGGAAGTGAATTATTGTAGTTAGTGCAGAGCCTGACCACAACATTGGAAGTGAATTATTGTAGTTAGTGCAGAGCCTGACCACAACATTGGAAGCAAATTATTGTAGTTAGTGCAGAGCCTGACCACAACATTGGAAGTGAATTATTGTAGTTAGTGCAGAGTCTGACCACAACATTGGAAGTGAATTATTGTAGTTAGTGCAGAGCCTGACCACAACATTGGAAGCAAATTATTGTAGTTAGTGCAGAGCCTGACCACAACATTGGAAGTGAATTATTGTAGTTAGTGCAGAGCCTGACCACAACATTGGAAGCAAATTATTGTAGTTAGTGCAGAGCCTGACCACAACATTGGAAGCAATTATTGTAGTTAGTGCAGAGTCTGACACAACATTGGAAGCGAATTATTGTAGTTAGTGCAGAGCCTGACCACAACATTGGAAGTGAATTATTGTAGTTAGTGCAGAGTCTGACCACAACATTGGAAGTGAATTATTGTAGTTAGTGCAGAGCCTGACCACAACATTGGAAGCAAATTATTGTAGTTAGTGCAGAGTCTGACCACAACATTGGAAGTGAATTATTGTAGTTAGTGCAGAGTCTGACCACAACATTGGAAGTGAATTATTGTAGTTAGTGCAGAGTCTGACCACAACATTGGAAGCAAATTATTGTAGTTAGTGCAGAGTCTGACCACAACATTGGAAGCAAATTATTGTAGTTAGTGCAGAGCCTGACCACAACATTGGAAGTGAATTATTGTAGTTAGTGCAGAGCCTGACCACAACATTGGAAGTGAATTATTGTAGTTAGTGCAGAGTCTGACCACAACATTGGAAGCGAATTATTGTAGTTAGTGCAGAGTCTGACCACAACATTGGAAGTGAATTATTGTAGTTAGTGCAGAGCCTGACCACAACATTGGAAGTGAATTATTGTAGTTAGTGCAGAGCCTGACCACAACATTGGAAGTGAATTATTGTAGTTAGTGCAGAGCCTGACCACAACATTGGAAGTGAATTATTGTAGTTAGTGCAGAGTCTGACCACAACATTGGAAGTGAATTATTGTAGTTAGTGCAGAGCCTGACCACAACATTGGAAGTGAATTATTGTAGTTAGTGCAGAGCCTGACCACAACATTGGAAGTGAATTATTGTAGTTAGTGCAGAGTCTGACCACAACATTGGAAGTGAATTATTGTAGTTAGTGCAGAGCCTGACCACAACATTGGAAGCAAATTATTGTAGTTAGTGCAGAGCCTGACCACAACATTGGAAGTGAATTATTGTAGTTAGTGCAGAGCCTGACCACAACATTGGAAGTGAATTATTGTAGTTAGTGCAGAGCCTGACACAACATTGGAAGAATTGCAGAGCTGACCACAACATTGGAAGTGAATTATTGTAGTTAGTGCAGAGCCTGACCACAACATTGGAAGCAAATATTGTAGTTAGTGCAGAGCCTGACCACAACATTGGAAGTGAATTATTGTAGTTAGTGCAGAGCCTGACCACAACATTGGAAGTGAATTATTGTAGTTAGTGCAGAGCCTGACCACAACATTGGAAGTGAATTATTGTAGTTAGTGCAGAGCCTGACCACAACATTGGAAGCAAATTATTGTAGTTAGTGCAGAGCCTGACCACAACATTGGAAGTGAATTATTGTAGTTAGTGCAGAGCCTGACCACAACATTGGAAGCGAATTATTGTAGTTAGTGCAGAGTCTGACCACAACATTGGAAGCGAATTATTGTAGTTAGTGCAGAGTCTGACCACAACATTGGAAGTGAATTATTGTAGTTAGTGCAGAGCCTGACCACAACATTGGAAGTGAATTATTGTAGTTAGTGCAGAGCCTGACCACAACATTGGAAGTGAATTATTGTAGTTAGTGCAGAGTCTGACCACAACATTGGAAGTGAATTATTGTAGTTAGTGCAGAGCCTGACCACAACATTGGAAGCAAATTATTGTAGTTAGTGCAGAGCCTGACCACAACATTGGAAGTGAATTATTGTAGTTAGTGCAGAGTCTGACCACAACATTGGAAGTGAATTATTGTAGTTAGTGCAGAGCCTGACCACAACATTGGAAGCAAATTATTGTAGTTAGTGCAGAGCCTGACCACAACATTGGAAGCAAATTATTGTAGTTAGTGCAGAGCCTGACCACAACATTGGAAGCAAATTATTGTAGTTAGTGCAGAGCCTGAACACAACATTGGAAGCAATTATTGTAGTTAGTGCAAAGCCTGACCACAACATTGGAAGCAAATTATTGTAGTTAGTGCAGAGCCTGACCACAACATTGGAAGTGAATTATTGTAGTTAGTGCAGAGCCTGACCACAACATTGGAAGCAAATTATTGTAGTTAGTGCAGAGCCTGACCACAACATTGGAAGCAAATTATTGTAGTTAGTGCAGAGCCTGACCACAACATTGGAAGCAATTATTGTAGTTAGTGCAGAGCCTGAACACAACATTGGAAGTGAATTATTGTAGTTAGTGCAGAGCCTGACCACAACATTGGAAGCGAATTATTGTAGTTAGTGCAGAGCCTGACCACAACATTGGAAGTGAATTATTGTAGTTAGTGCAGAGTCTGAACACAACATTGGAAGCAAATTATTGTAGTTAGTGCAGAGTCTGAACACAACATTGGAAGTGAATTATTGTAGTTAGTGCAGAGCCTGACCACAACATTGGAAGTGAATTATTGTAGTTAGTGCAGAGCCTGACCACAACATTGGAAGCAAATTATTGTAGTTAGTGCAGAGCCTGA
>JABXNX010003659.1:0-24760 GCA_014843695.1 Archivesica marissinica | reverse complement strand
ACCTCATTGATTGTTAAACTTCATTCATTGTTAAACCTCATTGGTGGCTAAACCTCATTGGTTGTTCTTTTTGTTAAACCTCATTGGTGGCTAAACCTCATTGGTGGCTAAACCTCATTCATGGCTAAGTTTCATTCATTGTTAAACCTCATTGGTGGCTAGACCTCATTGATTGCTAAACTGCATTCATGGCTAAACCTCATTGGTGACTAAACCTCATTGGTGGCTAAACCTCATTGGTGGCTAAACCTCAGTCATTGTTAATCCTCATTGGTGGCTAAACCTCATTGGTGGCTAAACCTCATACCTCATTGGTGGCTAAACCTCATTGGTGGCTAAACCTCAGTCATTGTTAATCCTCATTGGTGGCTAAACCTCATTGGTGGCTAAACCTCAGTCATTGTTAATCCTCATTGGTGGCTAAACCTCATTGGTGGCTAAACCTCATTGGTGGTTAAACCTCATTCATTGTTAAACCTTATTGGTGGCTAAACCTCATTCATTGTTAAACCTCATTCATTGTTAAACCTCATTGGTGGCTAAACCTCATTCATGTTAACCTCATTGGTGGCTAAACCTCATTGGTGCTAAACCTCATTTGTTGTTAAACCTCATTCATTGTTAAACCTCATTGGTGGCTAAACCTCATTCATTGTTAACCTATTGGTGGCTAAACCTCATTCATTGTTAAACCTCATTGGTGCTACACCTCATTCATTGTTAACCTCATTCATTGTTAAACCTCATTGGTGGCTAAACCTCATTGGTGGCTAAACCTCATTCATTGTTAAACCTCATTGGTGGCTAAACCTCATTGATTGCTAAACTGCATTCATGGCTAAACCTCATTGGTGGCTAAACCTCATTGGTGGCTAAACCTCATTGGTGGCTAAACCTCATTGGTGGTTTACCTCATTGGTGGCTAAACCTCATTGGTGGCTAAACCTCAGTCATTGTTAATCCTCATTGGTGGCTAAACCTCATTGGTTGCTAAACCTCATTCATTGTTAAACCTCATTGGTGGCTAAACCTCATTCATTGTTAAACCTCATTGGTGGCTAAACCTCATTGGTGGCTAAACCTCATTGGTGGCTAAACCTCATTCATTGTTAAACCTTATTGGTGGCTAAACCTCATTCATTGTTAAACCTTATTGGTGACTAAACCTCATTCATTGTTAAACCTCATTGGTGGCTACACCTCATTCATTGTTAAACTTCATTCATTGTTAAACCTCATTGGTGGCTAAACCTCATTCATGGCTAAGTTTCATTCATTGTTAAACCTCATTGGTGGCTAGACCTCATTGATTGCTAAACTGCATTCATGGCTAAACCTCATTGGTGGCTAAACCTCATTGGTGGCTAAACCTCATTGGTGGCTAAACCTCATACCTCATTGGTGGCTAAACCTCATTGGTGGCTAAACCTCAGTCATTGTTAATCCTCATTGGTGGCTAAACCTCATTGGTGGTTAAACCTCATTCATTGTTAAACCTCATTCATGGCTAAACCTCATTGGTGGCTAAACCTAATTGGTGGCTAAACCTCATTCATTGTTAACCCTCATTGGTGGCTAAACCTCATTCATTGTTAAACCTCATTCATTGTTAAACCTCATTGGTGGCTAAACCTCAGTCATTGTTAATCCTCATTGGTGGCTAAACCTCATTCATTGTTAAACCTCATTCATTGTTAAACCTCATTCATTGTTAAACCTCATTCATTGTTAAACCTCATTCATTGTTAAACCTCATTCATTGTTAAACCTCATTGGTGGCTAAACCTCATTGGTGGTTAAACCTCATTCATTGTTAAACCTCATTCATGGCTAAACCTCATTGGTGGCTAAACCTAATTGGTGGCTAAACCTCATTCATTGTTAACCCTCATTGGTGGCTAAACCTCATTCATTGTTAAACCTCATTCATTGTTAAACCTCATTGGTGGCTAAACCTCAGTCATTGTTAATCCTCATTGGTGGCTAAACCTCATTCATTGTTAAACCTCATTCATTGTTAAACCTCATTCATTGTTAAACCTCATTCATTGTTAAACCTCATTCATTGTTAAACCTCATTCATTGTTAAACCTCATTGGTGGCTAAACCTCATTGGTGGTTAAACCTCATTCATTGTTAAACCTCATTCATGGCTAAACCTCATTGGTGGCTAAACCTAATTGGTGGCTAAACCTCATTCATTGTTAACCCTCATTGGTGGCTAAACCTCATTCATTGTTAAACCTCATTCATTGTTAAACCTCATTGGTGGCTAAACCTCATTCATTGTTAAACCTCATTGGTGGCTAAACCTCATTCATTGTTAAACCTCATTCATTGTTAAACCTCATTGGTGGCTAAACCTCATTCATTGTTAAACCTCATTGGTGGTTAAACCTCATTCATTGTTAAACCTCATTGGTGGCTAAACCTCATTCATTGTTAAACTTCATTCATTGTTAACCTCATTGGTGGCTAAACCTCATTGGTGGCTAAACCTCAGTCATTGTTAATCCTCATTGGTGGCTAGACCTCATTGATTGCTAAACTGCATTCATGGCTAAACCTCATTGGTGGCTAAACCTCATTGGTGGCTAAACCTCATTGGTGGCTAAACCTCATTGGTGGCTAAACCTCATACCTCATTGGTGGCTAAACCTCATTGGTGGCTAAACCTCAGTCATTGTTAATCCTCATTGGTGGCTAGACCTCATTGATTGCTAAACTGCATTCATGGCTAAACCTCATTGGTGGCTAAACCTCATTGGTGGCTAAACCTCATTGGTGGCTAAACCTCATTGGTGGCTAAACCTCATACCTCATTGGTGGCTAAACCTCATTGGTGGCTAAACCTCAGTCATTGTTAATCCTCATTGGTGGCTAAACCTCATTGGTGGCTAAACCTCAGTCATTGTTAATCCTCATTGGTGGCTAAACCTCATTGGTGGCTAAACCTCATTGGTGGCTAAACCTCATTGGTGGTTAAACCTCATTCATTGTTAAACCTTATTGGTGGCTAAACCTCATTCATTGTTAAACCTCATTCATTGTTAAACCTCATTGGTGGCTAAACCTCATTCATTGTTAAACCTCATTCATTGTTAAACCTAATTGGTGGCTAAACCTCATTCATTGTTAAACCTCATTGTTGGTTAAACCTCATTGTTGGCTAAACCTCATTCATTGTTAAACCTTATTGGTGGCTAAACCTCATTCATTGTTAAACCTTATTGGTGACTAAACCTCATTCATTGTTAAACCTCATTGGTGGCTACACCTCATTCATTGTTAAACTTCATTCATTGTTAAACCTCATTGGTGGCTAAACCTCATTCATGGCTAAGTTTCATTCATTGTTAAACCTCATTGGTGGCTAGACCTCATTGATTGCTAAACTGCATTCATGGCTAAACCTCATTGGTGGCTAAACCTCATTGGTGGCTAAACCTCATTGGTGGCTAAACCTCATTGGTGGCTAAACCTCATTGGTGGCTAAACCTCATACCTCATTGGTGGCTAAACCTCATTGGTGGCTAAACCTCAGTCATTGTTAATCCTCATTGGTGGCTAAACCTCATTGGTGGCTAAACCTCAAGTCATTGTTAATCCTCATTGGTGGCTAAACCTCATTGGTGGCTAAACCTCATTGGTGGTTAAACCTCATTCATTGTTAAACCTTATTGGTGGCTAAACCTCATTCATTGTTAAACCTCATTCATTGTTAAACCTCATTCATTGTTAAACCTCATTGGTGGCTAAACCTCATTCATTGTTAAACCTCATTCATTGTTAAACCTCATTGGTGGCTAAACCTCATTCATTGTTAAACCTCATTCATTGTTAAACCTAATTGGTGGCTAAACCTCATTCATTGTTAAACCTCATTGTTGGTTAAATCTCATTGTTGGCTAAACCTTATTCAATGTTAAGCCTCATTGGTGGCTAAACCTCATTGGTGGCTAAACCTCATTCATTGCTAAACCTCATTGGTGGCTAAACCTCATTCATGGCTAAGTTTCATGCATTGTTAAACCTTATTGGTGGCTAAACCTCATTCATTGTTAAACCTCATTGGTGGCTAAACCTCATTCATTGTTAAATGTCATTGATGGCTAAGCCTCATTCATGGCTAAGTTTCATGCATTGTTAAACCTTATTGGTGGCTAAACCTCATTCATTGTTAAACCTTATTGGTGGCTAAACCTTATTAAGGTGGCTAAACCTCATTCATGGCTAAACCTTATTGGTGGTTAAACCTTATTGGTGGCTAAACCTTATTGGTGGCTAAACCTCATTCATTGTTAAACCTCATTGGTGGCTAAACCTCATTCATTGTTAAACCTCATTGGTGGTTAAACCTCATTCATTGTTAAACCTCATTGGTGGCTAAACCTCATTCATTGTTAAACCTCATTGGTGGTTAAACCTCATTCATTGTTAAACCTCATTGGTGGTTAAACCTCATTGGTGGCTAAACCTTATTGGTGGCTAAACCTCATTCATGGCTAAACCTCATTGGTGGCTAAACCTCAGTCATTGTTAAACCTCATTCATGGCTAAACCTCATTCATGGCTAAACCTCATTGGTGGCTAAACCTCAGTCATTGTTAAACCTCATTCATGGCTAAACCTCATTCATGGCTAAACCTCATTGGTGGCTAAACCTCAGTCATTGTTAAACCTCATTCATGGTTAAACCTCATTCATTGTTAAACCTCATTCATTGTTAAACCTCATTCATTGTTAAACCTCATTCATTGTTAAACCTCATTCATTGTTAAACCTCATTCATTGTTAAACCTCATTCATTGTTAAACCTCATTGGTGGCTAAACCTCATTGGTGGTTAAACCTCATTCATTGTTAAACCTCATTCATGGCTAAACCTCATTGGTGGCTAAACCTAATTGGTGGCTAAACCTCATTCATTGTTAACCCTCATTGGTGGCTAAACCTCATTCATTGTTAAACCTCATTCATTGTTAAACCTCATTGGTGGCTAAACCTCATTCATTGTTAAACCTCATTCATTGTTAAACCTAATTGGTGGCTAAACCTCATTCATTGTTAAACCTCATTGTTGGCTAAACCTTATTCAATGTTAAGCCTCATTGGTGGCTAAACCTCATTGGTGGCTACACCTCATTCATTGCTAAACCTCATTGGTGGCTAAACCTCATTCATGGCTAAGTTTCATGCATTGTTAAACCTTATTGGTGGCTAAACCTCATTCATTGTTAAACCTCATTGGTGGCTAAACCTCATTCATTGTTAAATGTCATTGATGGCTAAGCCTCATTCATGGCTAAACCTTATTGGTGGTTAAACCTTATTGGTGGCTAAACCTTATTGGTGGCTAAACCTTATTGGTGGCTAAACCTCATTCATGGCTAAACCTTATTGGTGGTTAAACCTTATTGGTGGCTAAACCTTATTGGTGGCTAAACCTCATTCATTGTTAAACCTCATTGGTGGCTAAACCTCATTCATTGTTAAACCTCATTGGTGGTTAAACCTCATTCATTGTTAAACCTCATTTGGTGGCTAAACCTCATTCATTGTTAAACCTCATTGGTGGTTAAACCTCATTCATTGTTAAACCTCATTGGTGGTTAAACCTCATTGGTGGCTAAACCTTATTGGTGGCTAAACCTCATTCATGGCTAAACCTCATTGGTGGCTAAACCTCAGTCATTGTTAAACCTCATTCATGGCTAAACCTCATTCATGGCTAAACCTCATTGGTGGCTAAACCTCAGTCATTGTTAAACCTCATTCATGGCTAAACCTCATTCATGGCTAAACCTCATTGGTGGCTAAACCTCAGTCATTGTTAAACCTCATTCATGGTTAAACCTCATTCATTGTTAAACCTCATTCATTGTTAAACCTCATTCATTGTTAAACCTCATTCATTGTTAAACCTCATTGGTGGCTAAACCTCATTCATTGTTAAACCTTATTGGTGGCTAAACCTCATTCATTGTTAAACCTTATTGGTGACTAAACCTCATTCATTGTTAAACCTCATTGGTGGCTACACCTCATTCATTGTTAAACTTCATTCATTGTTAAACCTCATTGGTGGCTAAACCTCATTCATGGCTAAGTTTCATTCATTGTTAAACCTCATTGGTGGCTAGACCTCATTGATTGCTAAACTGCATTCATGGCTAAACCTCATTGGTGGCTAAACCTCATTGGTGGCTAAACCTCATTGGTGGCTAAACCTCATACCTCATTGGTGGCTAAACCTCATTGGTGGCTAAACCTCAGTCATTGTTAATCCTCATTGGTGGCTAAACCTCATTGGTGGTTAAACCTCATTCATTGTTAAACCTCATTCATGGCTAAACCTCATTGGTGGCTAAACCTAATTGGTGGCTAAACCTCATTCATTGTTAACCCTCATTGGTGGCTAAACCTCATTCATTGTTAAACCTCATTCATTGTTAAACCTCATTGGTGGCTAAACCTCAGTCATTGTTAATCCTCATTGGTGGCTAAACCTCATTCATTGTTAAACCTCATTCATTGTTAAACCTCATTCTTGTTAAACCTCATTCATTGTTAAACCTCATTCATTGTTAAACCTCATTCATTGTTAAACCTCATTGGTGGCTAAACCTCATTTGTGGCTAAACCTCATTCATTGTTAAACCTCATTGGTGGTTAAACCTCATTCATTGTTAAACCTCATTCATGGCTAAACCTCATTGGTGGCTAAACCTAATTGGTGGCTAAACCTCATTCATTGTTAACCCTCATTGGTGGCTAAACCTCATTCATTGTTAAACCTCATTCATTGTTAAACCTCATTGGTGGCTAAACCTCAGTCATTGTTAATCCTCATTGGTGGCTAAACCTCATTGGTGGCTAAACCTCATTGGTGGCTAAACCTCATTCATTGTTAAACCTTATTGGTGGCTAAACCTCATTCATTGTTAAACCTCATTCATTGTTAAACCTCATTGGTGGCTAAACCTCATTCATTGTTAAACCTCATTCATTGTTAAACCTCATTGGTGGCTAAACCTCATTGGTGGCTAAACCTCATTGGTGGTTAAACCTCATTCATTGTTAAACCTTATTGGTGGCTAAACCTCATTCATTGTTAAACCTCATTCATTGTTAAACCTCATTGGTGGCTAAACCTCATTCATTGTTAAACCTCATTCATTGTTAAACCTCATTGGTGGCTAAACCTCATTGATGGTTAAACCTCATTGGTGGTTAAACCTCATTCATTGTTAAACCTTATTGGTGGCTAAACCTCATTCATTGTTAAACCTTATTGGTGACTAAACCTCATTCATTGTTAAACCTCATTGGTGGCTACACCTCATTCATTGTTAAACTTCATTCATTGTTAAACCTCATTGGTGGCTAAACCTCATTCATGGCTAAGTTTCATTCATTGTTAAACCTCATTGGTGGCTAGACCTCATTGATTGCTAAACTGCATTCATGGCTAAACCTCATTGGTGGCTAAACCTCATTGGTGGCTAAACCTCATTGGTGGCTAAACCTCATACCTCATTGGTGGCTAAACCTCATTGGTGGCTAAACCTCAGTCATTGTTAATCCTCATTGGTGGCTAGACCTCATTGATTGCTAAACTGCATTCATGGCTAAACCTCATTGGTGGCTAAACCTCATTGGTGGCTAAACCTCATTGGTGGCTAAACCTCATTGGTGGCTAAACCTCATACCTCATTGGTGGCTAAACCTCATTGGTGGCTAAACCTCAGTCATTGTTAATCCTCATTGGTGGCTAGACCTCATTGATTGCTAAACTGCATTCATGGCTAAACCTCATTGGTGGCTAAACCTCATTGGTGGCTAAACCTCATTGGTGGCTAAACCTCATTGGTGGCTAAACCTCATACCTCATTGGTGGCTAAACCTCATTGGTGGCTAAACCTCAGTCATTGTTAATCCTCATTGGTGGCTAGACCTCATTGATTGCTAAACTGCATTCATGGCTAAACCTCATTGGTGGCTAAACCTCATTGGTGGCTAAACCTCATTGGTGGCTAAACCTCATTGGTGGCTAAACCTCATACCTCATTGGTGGCTAAACCTCATTGGTGGCTAAACCTCAGTCATTGTTAAACCTCATTGGTGGCTAAACCTCATTCATTGTTAAACCTCATTGGTGGCTAAACCTCATTCATTGTTAAACTTCATTCATTGTTAAACCTCATTGGTGGCTAAACCTCATTCATTGCTAAACCTCATTCATGGCTAAACCTCATTGGTGGCTAAACCTCATTGGTGGCTAAACCTCATGTGGCTAACCTCATCCATTGTTAAACCTCATTGGTGGCTAAACCTCATTCATTGTTAAACCTCATTGTTGTTAAACCTCATTGGTGGCTAAACCTCAGTCATTGTTAATCCTCATTGGTGGCTAAACCTCATTGGTGGCTAAACCTCATTGGTGGTTAAACCTCATTCATTGTTAAACCTTATTGGTGGCTAAACCTCATTCATTGTTAAACCTCATTCATTGTTAAACCTCATTCATTGTAAACCTCATTGGTGGCTAAACCTCATTCATTGTTAAACCTCATTCATTGTAAACCTCATTCATTGTTAAACCTCATTGGTGGCTAAACCTCATTCATTGTTAAACCTCATTCATTGTTAAACCTAATTGGTGGCTAAACCTCATTCATTGTAAACCTCATTTTGGTTAAACCTCATTGTGGCTAAACCTCATTCATTGTTAAACCTCATTGGTGGCTAAACCTCATTGTGGCTAACCTCATTCATTGTTAAACCTCATTGGTGGCTAAACCTCATTCATTGTTAAACTCATTGATGGCTAAACCTCATTCATGGCTAAGCCTCATGCATTGTTAAACCTTATTGGTGGCTAAACCTCATTCATTGTTAAACCTCATTGGTGGCTAAACCTCATTCATTGTTAAATGTCATTGATGGCTAAGCCTCATTCATGGCTAAGTTTCATGCATTGTTAAACCTTATTGGTGGCTAAACCTCATTCATTGTTAAACCTTATTGGTGGCTAAACCTTATTGGTGGCTAAACCTCATTCATTGTTAAACCTCATTCATTGTTAAACCTCATTGGTGGCTAA
Organism: Archivesica marissinica; assembly: GCA_014843695.1. NCBI lineage: Eukaryota > Metazoa > Mollusca > Bivalvia > Venerida > Vesicomyidae > Archivesica > Archivesica marissinica. The sequence goes on along the minus strand of JABXNX010003659.1, from coordinate 15,655 downwards.
ACCTCATTCATTGTTAAACCTCATTCATTGTTAAACCTAATTGGTGGCTAAACCTCATTCATTGTTAAACCTCATTGTTGGTTAAACCTCATTGTTGGCTAAACCTCATTCATTGTTAAACCTTATTGGTGGCTAAACCTCATTCATTGTTAAACCTTATTGGTGACTAAACCTCATTCATTGTTAAACCTCATTGGTGGCTACACCTCATTCATTGTTAAACTTCATTCATTGTTAAACCTCATTGGTGGCTAAACCTCATTCATGGCTAAGTTTCATTCATTGTTAAACCTCATTGGTGGCTAGACCTCATTGATTGCTAAACTGCATTCATGGCTAAACCTCATTGGTGGCTAAACCTCATTGGTGGCTAAACCTCATTGGTGGCTAAACCTCATTGGTGGCTAAACCTCATTGGTGGCTAAACCTCATACCTCATTGGTGGCTAAACCTCATTGGTGGCTAAACCTCAGTCATTGTTAATCCTCATTGGTGGCTAAACCTCATTGGTGGCTAAACCTCAAGTCATTGTTAATCCTCATTGGTGGCTAAACCTCATTGGTGGCTAAACCTCATTGGTGGTTAAACCTCATTCATTGTTAAACCTTATTGGTGGCTAAACCTCATTCATTGTTAAACCTCATTCATTGTTAAACCTCATTCATTGTTAAACCTCATTGGTGGCTAAACCTCATTCATTGTTAAACCTCATTCATTGTTAAACCTCATTCATTGTTAAACCTCATTGGTGGCTAAACCTCATTCATTGTTAAACCTCATTCATTGTTAAACCTAATTGGTGGCTAAACCTCATTCATTGTTAAACCTCATTGTTGGTTAAATCTCATTGTTGGCTAAACCTTATTCAATGTTAAGCCTCATTGGTGGCTAAACCTCATTGGTGGCTAAACCTCATTCATTGCTAAACCTCATTGGTGGCTAAACCTCATTCATGGCTAAGTTTCATGCATTGTTAAACCTTATTGGTGGCTAAACCTCATTCATTGTTAAACCTCATTGGTGGCTAAACCTCATTCATTGTTAAATGTCATTGATGGCTAAGCCTCATTCATGGCTAAGTTTCATGCATTGTTAAACCTTATTGGTGGCTAAACCTCATTCATTGTTAAACCTCATTGGTGGCTAAACCTCATTCATTGTTAAATGTCATTGATGGCTAAACCTCATTGGTGGCTAAACCTCATTCATTGTTAAACCTTATTGGTGGCTAAACCTCATTCATTGTTAAACCTCATTGGTGGCTAAACCTCATTCATTGTTAAACCTCATTGGTGGCTAAACCTCATTCATGGCTAAACCTCATTCATTGTTAAACCTCATTGGTGGCTAAACCTCATTCATTGTTAAACCTCATTGGTGGTTAAACCTCATTGGTGGCTAAACCTTATTGGTGGCTAAACCTCATTCATGGCTAAACCTCATTGGTGGCTAAACCTCAGTCATTGTTAAACCTCATTCATGGCTAAACCTCATTCATGGCTAAACCTCATTGGTGGCTAAACCTCAGTCATTGTTAAACCTCATTCATGGCTAAACCTCATTCATGGCTAAACCTCATTGGTGGCTAAACCTCAGTCATTGTTAAACCTCATTCATGGTTAAACCTCATTCATTGTTAAACCTCATTCATTGTTAAACCTCATTCATTGTTAAACCTCATTCATTGTTAAACCTCATTCATTGTTAAACCTCATTGGTGGCTAAACCTCATTGGTGGTTAAACCTCATTCATTGTTAAACCTCATTCATGGCTAAACCTCATTGGTGGCTAAACCTAATTGGTGGCTAAACCTCATTCATTGTTAACCCTCATTGGTGGCTAAACCTCATTCATTGTTAAACCTCATTCATTGTTAAACCTCATTGGTGGCTAAACCTCATTCATTGTTAAACCTCATTCATTGTTAAACCTAATTGGTGGCTAAACCTCATTCATTGTTAAACCTCATTGTTGGCTAAACCTTATTCAATGTTAAGCCTCATTGGTGGCTAAACCTCATTGGTGGCTACACCTCATTCATTGCTAAACCTCATTGGTGGCTAAACCTCATACATGGCTAAGTTTCATGCATTGTTAAACCTTATTGGTGGCTAAACCTCATTCATTGTTAAACCTCATTGGTGGCTAAACCTCATTCATTGTTAAATGTCATTGATGGCTAAGCCTCATTCATGGCTAAACCTTATTGGTGGTTAAACCTTATTGGTGGCTAAACCTTATTGGTGGCTAAACCTTATTGGTGGCTAAACCTCATTCATGGCTAAACCTTATTGGTGGTTAAACCTTATTGGTGGCTAAACCTTATTGGTGGCTAAACCTCATTCATTGTTAAACCTCATTGGTGGCTAAACCTCATTCATTGTTAAACCTCATTGGTGGTTAAACCTCATTCATTGTTAAACCTCATTTGGTGGCTAAACCTCATTCATTGTTAAACCTCATTGGTGGTTAAACCTCATTCATTGTTAAACCTCATTGGTGGTTAAACCTCATTGGTGGCTAAACCTTATTGGTGGCTAAACCTCATTCATGGCTAAACCTCATTGGTGGCTAAACCTCAGTCATTGTTAAACCTCATTCATGGCTAAACCTCATTCATGGCTAAACCTCATTCATTGTTAAACCTCATTCATGGCTAAACCTCATTCATGGCTAAACCTCATTGGTGGCTAAACCTCATTCATTGTTAAACCTCATTCATTGTTAAACCTCATTCATTGTTAAACCTCATTCATTGTTAAACCTCATTCATTGTTAAACCTCATTCATTGTTAAACCTCATTTGTGGCTAAACCTCATTCATTGTTAAACCTCATTGGTGGTTAAACCTCATTCATTGTTAAACCTCATTCATGGCTAAACCTCATTGGTGGCTAAACCTAATTGGTGGCTAAACCTCATTCATTGTTAACCCTCATTGGTGGCTAAACCTCATTCATTGTTAAACCTCATTCATTGTTAAACCTCATTGGTGGCTAAACCTCATTCATTGTTAAATGTCATTGATGGCTAAGCCTCATTCATGGCTAAGTTTCATGCATTGTTAAACCTTATTGGTGGCTAAACCTCATTCATTGTTAAACCTTATTGGTGGCTAAACCTTATTAAGGTGGCTAAACCTCATTCATGGCTAAACCTTATTGGTGGTTAAACCTTATTGGTGGCTAAACCTTATTGGTGGCTAAACCTCATTCATTGTTAAACCTCATTGGTGGCTAAACCTCATTCATTGTTAAACCTCATTGGTGGTTAAACCTCATTCATTGTTAAACCTCATTGGTGGCTAAACCTCATTCATTGTTAAACCTCATTGGTGGTTAAACCTCATTCATTGTTAAACCTCATTGGTGGTTAAACCTCATTGGTGGCTAAACCTTATTGGTGGCTAAACCTCATTCATGGCTAAACCTCATTGGTGGCTAAACCTCAGTCATTGTTAAACCTCATTCATGGCTAAACCTCATTCATGGCTAAACCTCATTGGTGGCTAAACCTCAGTCATTGTTAAACCTCATTCATGGCTAAACCTCATTCATGGCTAAACCTCATTGGTGGCTAAACCTCAGTCATTGTTAAACCTCATTCATGGTTAAACCTCATTCATTGTTAAACCTCATTCATTGTTAAACCTCATTCATTGTTAAACCTCATTCATTGTTAAACCTCATTGGTGGCTAAACCTCATTCATTGTTAAACCTCATTGGTGGTTAAACCTCATTCATTGTTAAACCTCATTCATGGCTAAACCTCATTGGTGGCTAAACCTCATTCATTGTTAAACCTCATTGGTGGCTAAACCTCATTCATTGTTAAACCTCATTGGTGGCTAAACCTCATTCATTGTTAAACCTCATTCATTGTTAAACCTCATTGGTGGCTAAACCTCATTCATTGTTAAACCTCATTCATTGTTAAACCTAATTGGTGGCTAAACCTCATTCATTGTTAAACCTCATTGTTGGCTAAACCTTATTCAATGTTAAGCCTCATTGGTGGCTAAACCTCATTGGTGGCTACACCTCATTCATTGCTAAACCTCATTGGTGGCTAAACCTCATACATGGCTAAGTTTCATGCATTGTTAAACCTTATTGGTGGCTAAACCTCATTCATTGTTAAACCTCATTGGTGGCTAAACCTCATTCATTGTTAAATGTCATTGATGGCTAAGCCTCATTCATGGCTAAACCTTATTGGTGGTTAAACCTTATTGGTGGCTAAACCTTATTGGTGGCTAAACCTTATTGGTGGCTAAACCTCATTCATGGCTAAACCTTATTGGTGGTTAAACCTTATTGGTGGCTAAACCTTATTGGTGGCTAAACCTCATTCATTGTTAAACCTCATTGGTGGCTAAACCTCATTCATTGTTAAACCTCATTGGTGGTTAAACCTCATTCATTGTTAAACCTCATTTGGTGGCTAAACCTCATTCATTGTTAAACCTCATTGGTGGTTAAACCTCATTCATTGTTAAACCTCATTGGTGGTTAAACCTCATTGGTGGCTAAACCTTATTGGTGGCTAAACCTCATTCATGGCTAAACCTCATTGGTGGCTAAACCTCAGTCATTGTTAAACCTCATTCATGGCTAAACCTCATTCATGGCTAAACCTCATTGGTGGCTAAACCTCAGTCATTGTTAAACCTCATTCATGGCTAAACCTCATTCATGGCTAAACCTCATTGGTGGCTAAACCTCAGTCATTGTTAAACCTCATTCATGGTTAAACCTCATTCATTGTTAAACCTCATTCATTGTTAAACCTCATTCATTGTTAAACCTCATTCATTGTTAAACCTCATTCATTGTTAAACCTCATTTGTGGCTAAACCTCATTCATTGTTAAACCTCATTGGTGGTTAAACCTCATTCATTGTTAAACCTCATTCATGGCTAAACCTCATTGGTGGCTAAACCTAATTGGTGGCTAAACCTCATTCATTGTTAACCCTCATTGGTGGCTAAACCTCATTCATTGTTAAACCTCATTCATTGTTAAACCTCATTGGTGGCTAAACCTCATTCATTGTTAAATGTCATTGATGGCTAAGCCTCATTCATGGCTAAGTTTCATGCATTGTTAAACCTTATTGGTGGCTAAACCTCATTCATTGTTAAACCTTATTGGTGGCTAAACCTTATTAAGGTGGCTAAACCTCATTCATGGCTAAACCTTATTGGTGGTTAAACCTTATTGGTGGCTAAACCTTATTGGTGGCTAAACCTCATTCATTGTTAAACCTCATTGGTGGCTAAACCTCATTCATTGTTAAACCTCATTGGTGGTTAAACCTCATTCATTGTTAAACCTCATTGGTGGCTAAACCTCATTCATTGTTAAACCTCATTGGTGGTTAAACCTCATTGGTGGCTAAACCTTATTGGTGGCTAAACCTCATTCATGGCTAAACCTCATTGGTGGCTAAACCTCAGTCATTGTTAAACCTCATTCATGGCTAAACCTCATTCATGGCTAAACCTCATTGGTGGCTAAACCTCAGTCATTGTTAAACCTCATTCATGGCTAAACCTCATTCATGGCTAAACCTCATTGGTGGCTAAACCTCAGTCATTGTTAAACCTCATTCATGGTTAAACCTCATTCATTGTTAAACCTCATTCATTGTTAAACCTCATTCATTGTTAAACCTCATTCATTGTTAAACCTCATTCATTGTTAAACCTCATTCATTGTTAAACCTCATTCATTGTTAAACCTCATTGGTGGCTAAACCTCATTGGTGGTTAAACCTCATTCATTGTTAAACCTCATTCATGGCTAAACCTCATTGGTGGCTAAACCTAATTGGTGGCTAAACCTCATTCATTGTTAACCCTCATTGGTGGCTAAACCTCATTCATTGTTAAACCTCATTCATTGTTAAACCTCATTGGTGGCTAAACCTCATTCATTGTTAAACCTCATTCATTGTTAAACCTAATTGGTGGCTAAACCTCATTCATTGTTAAACCTCATTGTTGGCTAAACCTTATTCAATGTTAAGCCTCATTGGTGGCTAAACCTCATTGGTGGCTACACCTCATTCATTGCTAAACCTCATTGGTGGCTAAACCTCATACATGGCTAAGTTTCATGCATTGTTAAACCTTATTGGTGGCTAAACCTCATTCATTGTTAAACCTCATTGGTGGCTAAACCTCATTCATTGTTAAATGTCATTGATGGCTAAACCTTATTGGTGGTTAAACCTTATTGGTGGCTAAACCTTATTGGTGGCTAAACCTCATTCATGGCTAAACCTTATTGGTGGTTAAACCTTATTGGTGGCTAAACCTTATTGGTGGCTAAACCTCATTCATTGTTAAACCTCATTGGTGGCTAAACCTCATTCATTGTTAAACCTCATTGGTGGTTAAACCTCATTCATTGTTAAACCTCATTGGTGGCTAAACCTCATTCATTGTTAAACCTCATTGGTGGTTAAACCTCATTCATTGTTAAACCTCATTGGTGGTTAAACCTCATTGGTGGCTAAACCTTATTGGTGGCTAAACCTCATTCATGGCTAAACCTCAGTCATTGTTAAACCTCATTCATGGCTAAACCTCATTCATGGCTAAACCTCATTGGTGGCTAAACCTCAGTCATTGTTAAACCTCATTCATGGCTAAACCTCATTCATGGCTAAACCTCATTGGTGGCTAAACCTCAGTCATTGTTAAACCTCATTCATGGCTAAACCTCATTCATGGCTAAACCTCATTGGTGGCTAAACCTCAGTCATTGTTAAACCTCATTCATGGCTAAACCTCATTCATGGCTAAACCTCATTGGTGGCTAAACCTCAGTCATTGTTAAACCTCATTCATGGCTAAACCTCATTCATGGCTAAACCTCATTGGTGGCTAAACCTCAGTCATTGTTAAACCTCATTCATGGCTAAACCTCATTCATGGCTAAACCTCATTGGTGGCTAAACCTCAGTCATTGTTAAACCTCATTCATGGCTAAACCTCATTCATGGCTAAACCTCATTGGTGGCTAAACCTCAGTCATTGTTAAACCTCATTCATGGCTAAGTTTCATGCATTGTTAAACCTTATTGGTGGCTAAACCTCATTCATTGTTAAACCTTATTGGTGGCTAAACCTTATTAAGGTGGCTAAACCTCATTCATGGCTAAACCTTATTGGTGTTAAACCTTATTGTTAAACCTCATTCATGGCTAAACCTCATTCATGGCTAAACCTCATTGGTGGCTAAACCTCATTCATTGTTAAACCTCATTCATGGCTAAACCTCATTCATGGCTAAACCTCATTGGTGGCTAAACCTCATTCATTGTTAAACCTCATTCATGGCTAAACCTCATTCATGGCTAAACCTCATTGGTGGCTAAACCTCAGTCATTGTTAAACCTCATTCATGGCTAAACCTCATTCATGGCTAAACCTCATTGGTGGCTAAACCTCAGTCATTGTTAAACCTCATTCATGGCTAAACCTCATTCATGGCTAAACCTCATTGGTGGCTAAACCTCAGTCATTGTTAAACCTCATTCATGGCTAAACCTCATTCATGGCTAAACCTCATTGGTGGCTAAACCTCAGTCATTGTTAAACCTCATTCATGGTTAAACCTCATTCATTGTTAAACCTCATTCATTGTTAAACCTCATTCATTGTTAAACCTCATTCATTGTTAAACCTCATTGGTGGCTAAACCTCATTTGTGGCTAAACCTCATTCATTGTTAAACCTCATTGGTGGTTAAACCTCATTCATTGTTAAACCTCATTCATGGCTAAACCTCATTGGTGGCTAAACCTAATTGGTGGCTAAACCTCATTCATTGTTAACCCTCATTGGTGGCTAAACCTCATTCATTGTTAAACCTCATTCATTGTTAAACCTCATTGGTGGCTAAACCTCATTCATTGTTAAACCTCATTCATTGTTAAACCTAATTGGTGGCTAAACCTCATTCATTGTTAAACCTCATTGTTGGCTAAACCTTATTCAATGTTAAGCCTCATTGGTGGCTAAACCTCATTGGTGGCTACACCTCATTCATTGCTAAACCTCATTGGTGGCTAAACCTCATTCATGGCTAAGTTTCATGCATTGTTAAACCTTATTGGTGGCTAAACCTCATTCATTGTTAAACCTCATTGGTGGCTAAACCTCATTCATTGTTAAATGTCATTGATGGCTAAGCCTCATTCATGGCTAAACCTTATTGGTGGTTAAACCTTATTGGTGGCTAAACCTTATTGGTGGCTAAACCTCATTCATGGCTAAACCTTATTGGTGGTTAAACCTTATTGGTGGCTAAACCTTATTGGTGGCTAAACCTCATTCATGGCTAAACCTTATTGGTGGTTAAACCTTATTGGTGGCTAAACCTTATTGGTGGCTAAACCTCATTCATGGCTAAACCTCATTGGTGGCTAAACCTCATTCATTGTTAAACCTCATTGGTGGCTAAACCTCATTCATGGCTAAACCTCATTGGTGGCTAAACCTCATTCATTGTTAAACCTCATTGGTGGCTAAACCTCATTCATGGCTAAACCTCATTGGTGGCTAAACCTCATTGGTGGCTAAACCTTATTGGTGGCTAAACCTCATTCATGGCTAAACCTCATTGGTGGCTAAACCTCAGTCATTGTTAAACCTCATTCATGGCTAAACCTCATTCATGGCTAAACCTCATTGGTGGCTAAACCTCAGTCATTGTTAAACCTCATTCATGGCTAAACCTCATTCATGGCTAAACCTCATTGGTGGCTAAACCTCAGTCATTGTTAAACCTCATTCATGGTTAAACCTCATTCATTGTTAAACCTCATTCATTGTTAAACCTCATTCATTGTTAAACCTCATTGGTGGCTAAACCTCATTTGTGGCTAAACCTCATTCATTGTTAAACCTCATTGGTGGTTAAACCTCATTCATTGTTAAACCTCATTCATGGCTAAACCTCATTGGTGACTAAACCTAATTGGTGGCTAAACCTCATTCATTGTTAACCCTCATTGGTGGCTAAACCTCATTCATTGTTAAACCTCATTCATTGTTAAACCTCATTGGTGGCTAAACCTCAGTCATTGTTAATCCTCATTGGTGGCTAAACCTCATTGGTGGCTAAACCTCATTGGTGGTTAAACCTCATTCATTGTTAAACCTTATTGGTGGCTAAACCTCATTCATTGTTAAACCTCATTCATTGTTAAACCTCATTGGTGGCTAAACCTCATTCATTGTTAAACCTCATTCATTGTTAAACCTCATTGGTGGCTAAACCTCATTCATTGTTAAACCTCATTCATTGTTAAACCTAATTGGTGGCTAAACCTCATTCATTGTTAAACCTCATTCATTGTTAAACCTAATTGGTGGCTAAACCTCATTCATTGTTAAACCTCATTGTTGGCTAAACCTCATTCATTGTTAAACCTTATTGGTGGCTAAACCTCATTCATTGTTAAACCTTATTGGTGACTAAACCTCATTCATTGTTAAACCTCATTGGTGGCTACACCTCATTCATTGTTAAACTTCATTCATTGTTAAACCTCATTGGTGGCTAAACCTCATTCATGGCTAAGTTTCATTCATTGTTAAACCTCATTGGTGGCTAGACCTCATTGATTGCTAAACTGCATTCATGGCTAAACCTCATTGGTGGCTAAACCTCATTGGTGGCTAAACCTCATTGGTGGCTAAACCTCATTGGTGGCTAAACCTCATTGGTGGCTAAACCTCATACCTCATTGGTGGCTAAACCTCATTGGTGGCTAAACCTCAGTCATTGTTAATCCTCATTGGTGGCTAAACCTCATTGGTGGCTAAACCTCAGTCATTGTTAATCCTCATTGGTGGCTAAACCTCATTGGTGGCTAAACCTCATTGGTGGTTAAACCTCATTCATTGTTAAACCTTATTGGTGGCTAAACCTCATTCATTGTTAAACCTCATTCATTGTTAAACCTCATTGGTGGCTAAACCTCATTCATTGTTAAACCTCATTCATTGTTAAACCTCATTCATTGTTAAACCTCATTGGTGGCTAAACCTCATTCATTGTTAAACCTCATTCATTGTTAAACCTAATTGGTGGCTAAACCTCATTCATTGTTAAACCTCATTGTTGGTTAAATCTCATTGTTGGCTAAACCTTATTCAATGTTAAGCCTCATTGGTGGCTAAACCTCATTGGTGGCTAAACCTCATTCATTGCTAAACCTCATTGGTGGCTAAACCTCATTCATGGCTAAGTTTCATGCATTGTTAAACCTTATTGGTGGCTAAACCTCATTCATTGTTAAACCTCATTGGTGGCTAAACCTTATTGATGGCTAAGCCTCATTCATGGCTAAGTTTCATGCATTGTTAAACCTTATTGGTGGCTAAACCTCATTCATTGTTAAACCTCATTGGTGGCTAAACCTTATTGGTGGCTAAACCTCATTCATGGCTAAACCTCATTGGTGGTTAAACCTTATTGGTGGCTAAACCTTATTGGTGGCTAAACCTCATTCATTGTTAAACCTCATTGGTGGCTAAACCTCATTCATTGTTAAACCTCATTGGTGGTTAAACCTCATTCATTGTTAAACCTCATTGGTGGCTAAACCTCATTCATTGTTAAACCTCATTGGTGGTTAAACCTCATTCATTGTTAAACCTCATTGGTGGTTAAACCTCATTGGTGGCTAAACCTTATTGGTGGCTAAACCTCATTCATGGCTAAACCTCATTGGTGGCTAAACCTCAGTCATTGTTAAACCTCATTCATGGCTAAACCTCATTCATGGCTAAACCTCATTGGTGGCTAAACCTCATTGGTGGCTAAACCTCAGTCATTGTTAAACCTCATTCATGGTTAAACCTCATTCATTGTTAAACCTCATTCATTGTTAAACCTCATTCATTGTTAAACCTCATTCATTGTTAAACCTCATTGGTGGCTAAACCTCATTTGTGGCTAAACCTCATTCATTGTTAAACCTCATTGGTGGTTAAACCTCATTCATTGTTAAACCTCATTCATGGCTAAACCTCATTGGTGGCTAAACCTAATTGGTGGCTAAACCTCATTCATTGTTAACCCTCATTGGTGGCTAAACCTCATTCATTGTTAAACCTCATTCATTGTTAAACCTCATTGGTGGCTAAACCTCATTCATTGTTAAACCTCATTCATTGTTAAACCTAATTGGTGGCTAAACCTCATTCATTGTTAAACCTCATTGTTGGCTAAACCTTATTCAATGTTAAGCCTCATTGGTGGCTAAACCTCATTGGTGGCTACACCTCATTCATTGCTAAACCTCATTGGTGGCTAAACCTCATTCATGGCTAAGTTTCATGCATTGTTAAACCTTATTGGTGGCTAAACCTCATTCATTGTTAAACCTCATTGGTGGCTAAACCTCATTCATTGTTAAATGTCATTGATGGCTAAGCCTCATTCATGGCTAAACCTTATTGGTGGTTAAACCTTATTGGTGGCTAAACCTTATTGGTGGCTAAACCTCATTCATGGCTAAACCTTATTGGTGGTTAAACCTTATTGGTGGCTAAACCTTATTGGTGGCTAAACCTCATTCATGGCTAAACCTTATTGGTGGTTAAACCTTATTGGTGGCTAAACCTTATTGGTGGCTAAACCTCATTCATTGTTAAACCTCATTGGTGGCTAAACCTCATTCATTGTTAAACCTCATTGGTGGTTAAACCTCATTCATTGTTAAACCTCATTGGTGGCTAAACCTCATTCATTGTTAAACCTCATTGGTGGTTAAACCTCATTCATTGTTAAACCTCATTGGTGGTTAAACCTCATTGGTGGCTAAACCTTATTGGTGGCTAAACCTCATTCATGGCTAAACCTCATTGGTGGCTAAACCTCAGTCATTGTTAAACCTCATTCATGGCTAAACCTCATTCATGGCTAAACCTCATTGGTGGCTAAACCTCAGTCATTGTTAAACCTCATTCATGGCTAAACCTCATTCATGGCTAAACCTCATTGGTGGCTAAACCTCAGTCATTGTTAAACCTCATTCATGGTTAAACCTCATTCATTGTTAAACCTCATTCATTGTTAAACCTCATTCATTGTTAAACCTCATTGGTGGCTAAACCTCATTGTGGCTAAACCTCATTCATTGTTAAACCTCATTGGTGGCTAAACCTCATTCATTGTTAAACCTCATTCATGGCTAAACCTCATTGGTGGCTAAACCTCATTCATTGTTAAACCTCATTCATTGTTAAACCTCATTGGTGGCTAAACCTCATTCATTGTTAAACCTCATTCATTGTTAAACCTCATTGGTGGCTAAACCTCATTCATTGTTAAACCTCATTCATTGTTAAACCTCATTGGTGGCTAAACCTCATTCATTGTTAAACCTCATTCATTGTTAAACCTCATTGGTGGCTAAACCTCATTCATTGTTAAACCTCATTCATTGTTAAACCTCATTGGTGGCTAAACCTCATTCATTGTTAAACCTCATTCATTGTTAAACCTAATTGGTGGCTAAACCTCATTCATTGTTAAACCTCATTCATTGTTAAACCTAATTGGTGGCTAAACCTCATTCATTGTTAAACCTCATTGTTGGCTAAACCTCATTCATTGTTAAACCTTATTGGTGGCTAAACCTCATTCATTGTTAAACCTTATTGGTGACTAAACCTCATTCATTGTTAAACCTCATTGGTGGCTACACCTCATTCATTGTTAAACTTCATTCATTGTTAAACCTCATTGGTGGCTAAACCTCATTCATGGCTAAGTTTCATTCATTGTTAAACCTCATTGGTGGCTAGACCTCATTGATTGCTAAACTGCATTCATGGCTAAACCTCATTGGTGGCTAAACCTCATTGGTGGCTAAACCTCATTGGTGGCTAAACCTCATTGGTGGCTAAACCTCATACCTCATTGGTGGCTAAACCTCATTGGTGGCTAAACCTCAGTCATTGTTAATCCTCATTGGTGGCTAAACCTCATTGGTGGCTAAACCTCATTCATTGTTAATCCTCATTGGTGGCTAAACCTCATTGGTGGCTAAACCTCATTGGTGGTTAAACCTCATTCATTGTTAAACCTTATTGGTGGCTAAACCTCATTCATTGTTAAACCTCATTCATTGTTAAACCTCATTCATTGTTAAACCTCATTGGTGGCTAAACCTCATTCATTGTTAAACCTCATTCATTGTTAAACCTCATTCATTGTTAAACCTCATTGGTGGCTAAACCTCATTCATTGTTAAACCTCATTCATTGTTAAACCTAATTGGTGGCTAAACCTCATTCATTGTTAAACCTCATTGTTGGTTAAATCTCATTGTTGGCTAAACCTTATTCAATGTTAAGCCTCATTGGTGGCTAAACCTCATTGGTGGCTAAACCTCATTCATTGCTAAACCTCATTGGTGGCTAAACCTCATTCATTGTTAAATTTGTGGTTTTTGGCTAAGTTTCATGCATTGTTAAACCTTATTGGTGGCTAAACCTCATTCATTGTTAAACCTCATTGGTGGCTAAACCTTATTGGTGGCTAAACCTCATTCATGGCTAAGTTTCATTCATTGTTAAACCTTATTGGTGGCTAAACCTCATTCATTGTTAAACCTCATTGGTGGCTAAACCTTATTGGTGGCTAAACCTCATTCATGGCTAAACCTCATTGGTGGTTAAACCTTATTGGTGGCTAAACCTTATTGGTGGCTAAACCTCATTCATTGTTAAACCTCATTGGTGGCTAAACCTCATTCATTGTTAAACCTCATTGGTGGTTAAACCTCATTCATTGTTAAACCTCATTGGTGGCTAAACCTCATTCATTGTTAAACCTCATTGGTGGTTAAACCTCATTCATTGTTAAACCTCATTGGTGGTTAAACCTCATTGGTGGCTAAACCTTATTGGTGGCTAAACCTCATTCATGGCTAAACCTCATTGGTGGCTAAACCTCAGTGATTGTTAAACCTCATTCATGGCTAAACCTCATTTGCTAAACCTCATTGGTGGCTAAACCTCATTGGTGGCTAAACCTCAGTCATTGTTAAACCTCATTCATGGCTAAACCTCATTGGTGGCTAAACCTCATTTTGTGGTACCTCATTGGTGTAAACCTCATCATTGTTAAACCTCATTCATGGTTAAACCTCATTGGTGGCTAAACCTCATTCATTGTTAAACCTCATTCATGGCTAACCTCATTGGTGGCTAACCTCATTGGTGGTTAACCTCATTCATTGTTAAACCTCATTGGTGGCTAAACCTCATTCATTGTTAAACCTCATTCATTGTTAAACCTCATTGGTGGCTAAACCTCATTCATTGTTAAACCTCATTGGTGGCTAAACCTCATTGGTGGCTAAACCTCATTTGTGGCTAAACCTCATTCATTGTTAAACCTTATTGGTGGCTAAACCTCATTCATTGTTAAACTTATTGGTGACTAAACCTCATTCATTGTTAAACCTCATTGGTGGCTAAACCTCATTCATTGTTAAACTCATTCATTGTTAAACCTCATTGGTGGCTAAACCTCATTCATGGCTAAGTTTCATTCATTGTTAAACCTCATTGGTGGCTAAACCTCATTGATTGCTAAACTGCATTCATGGCTAAACCTCATTGGTGACTAAACCTCATTGGTGGCTAAACCTCATTGGTGGCTAAACCTCAGTCATTGTTAATCCTCATTGGTGGCTAAACCTCATTGGTGGCTAAACCTCATACCTCATTGGTGGCTAAACCTCATTGGTGGCTAAACCTCAGTCATTGTTAATCCTCATTGGTGGCTAAACCTCATTGGTGGCTAAACCTCAGTCATTGTTAAACCTCATTGGTGGCTAAACCTCATTGGTGGCTAAACCTCATTGGTGGTTAAACCTCATTCATTGTTAAACCTTATTGGTGGCTAAACCTCATTCATTGTTAAACCTCATTCATTGTTAAACCTCATTGGTGGCTAAACCTCATTCATTGTTAAACCTCATTGGTGGCTAAACCTCATTGGTGGCTAAACCTCATTTGTGGCTAAACCTCATTCATTGTTAAACCTTATTGGTGGCTAAACCTCATTCATTGTTAAACCTTATTGGTGACTAAACCTCATTCATTGTTAAACCTCATTGGTGGCTACACCTCATTCATTGTTAAACTTCATTCATTGTTAAACCTCATTGGTGGCTAAACCTCATTCATGGCTAAGTTTCATTCATTGTTAAACCTCATTGGTGGCTAGACCTCATTGATTGCTAAACTGCATTCATGGCTAAACCTCATTGGTGCTAAACCTCATTGGTGGCTAAACCTCATTGGTGGCTAAACCTCATTGGTGGCTAAACCTCATACCTCATTGGTGGCTAAACCTCATTGGTGGCTAAACCTCAGTCATTGTTAATCCTCATTGGTGGCTAAACCTCATTTGTGGCTAAACCTCATTCATTGTTAAACCTCATTGGTGGCTAAACCTCATTCATTGTTAAACCTCATTGGTGGCTAAACCTCATTGGTGGCTAAACCTCATTTGTGGCTAAACCTCATTCATTGTTAAACCTTATTGGTGGCTAAACCTCATTCATTGTTAAACCTTATTGGTGACTAAACCTCATTCATTGTTAAACCTCA
>JABXNX010003658.1:0-24765 GCA_014843695.1 Archivesica marissinica | reverse complement strand
TGTGTCGTGGTGGTTGTTGTGTGGTGGTTGTTGTTGTGTGGTGGTTGTTGTTGTTGTGTGGTGGTGGTTGTTGTTGTTTGGTGGTGGTTGTTGTGTGGTGATGGTTGTTTGGTGGTGGTGGTGATGGTTGTGTGGTGGTGGTTGATGTTGGTGGTGGTTGTGTGGTGGTGGTTGTTGTTGTTGTTGTGGTGGTTGTGTGGTTGTTGTGGTGGTGTGGTGGTTGTTGTGTGGTGGTGGTTGTTGTGTGGTGGTGGTGCTTGTTGTTGCTGTGTGGTGATGGTGGTGGTTGTTGTGTGGTGGTGGTTGTTTGGTGGTGGTGGTTGCTGTGTGTGGTGGTGGTTGTTGTGTTGTGGTGGTGGTTGTTGTTGTGTTGTGATGGTTGTTGTTTGGTGGTGGTGGTTGTTGGTGTGGTGGTTGTTGTTTTGTTGTGGTTGTTGTTGGTGGTGGTGGATGTTTGGTGGTGGTTGTTGTGTGGTGGTGGTGGTTGTTTTGTGGTGGTGGTGGTGGTTGTTGTGTGGTGGTGATGGTTGTTGTGTGGTGGTGATGGTTGTTGTGTGTGGTGGCGGTTGTTGTGTTGTGGCGGTTGTTGTTTGGTGGTGGTTGTTGTTGTTTTGTGGTGGTTGTTGTTGTTGTTATGGGGTGGTGATTGTTGGTGGTGGTTGTTGTTATTGTGTGGTGGTGGTTGTTTGGTGGTGGTGGTGGTTGTTGTGTGGTTGTTGTGTTGTGTGGTTGGTGTTGTTGGGGTGGTGGTTGTTGTGTGGTGGTGGTTGTTGTGTGGTGGTGGTGGTTGTTGTTGCTGTGTGGTGGTGGTGATTGTTGTGTGCTGGTGGTTGTTTGGTGGTGGTGGTTGCTGTGTGTGGTGGTGGTTATTGTGTTGTAGCAGTTGTTGTGTTGTGATGGTTGTTGTTTGGTGGTGGTTTTTGTTGGTGTGGTGGTTGTTGTTTGTGGTGGTGGTGGATGTTTGATGGTGGTTGTTGTGTGGTGGTTGTTGTGTGGTGGTGGTGGTTGTTGTGTGATGGTGGTGGTGGTTGTTGTTTGTTGGTGATGGTTGTTGTGTGGTGGTGATGGTTGTTGTGTGTGGTGGCGGTTGTTGTGTATTGGCGGTTGTTGTTTGGTGGTGGTTGTTGTTGTGTGGTGGTGGTTGTTGGTGGTGGTTGTTGTTTATTGTGTGGTGGTTGTTGTTTGGTGGTGGTGGTGGTTGTTTGGTATGGTGGTGGTTGTTGGTGTGATGTTGGCGGTTGTTGTGCTGGTTGCTATGGAGATTGGTGGTGGTTTTGGTGGTGGTTGTTGTTGTGTGGTGGTGGTTGTTGTGTGGTGGTGGTTGTTGTGTGGGGTGGTGGTGGTGGTGTGGTGGTGGTGGTTGTTTGGTGGTGGTGGTTGTTGTTGTGTGGTGGTTGTTGTTGGTGTGGTGGTTGTTGGTGGTGGTTGTTGGTGTGGTGGTTGTTGTTTGTGGTGGTTGTTGTTGTTGTTTTGGTGGTGGTTGTTGTTGTTGGTGGTTGGTTGTGATTGGTATTTGGTGGTGGTGGTGGTGGTGGTGTGGTGGTGGTTGTTGTTGTGTGGTGGTGGTGGTTGTTGTGTGGTGGTGATGGTGTGTTGTTGTGTGGTGGTGATGGTGGTGGTGTTGTTGTGTTTGGTGGTTGTTGGGTTGTTGTTGTGTGGTGGTTGTTGTTGTTTGTGGTGGTTGTTGTTGTTTGGTGGTGGTGGTTGTTGTTTGGTGGTGGTGGTTGTTGTGTGGTGGTGGTGGTTGTTGTTTGGTGGTGGTGGTTGTTGGTGGTGGTTGGCGGTTGTTGGTGCTGGTTGCTTTGGAGGTTGGTGGTGGTTGTTTGTGTGTGGTGGGTGGTGATGGTGGTTGTTGTGTGGTGGTGTTGTTGTGTGGTGGTGTTTGTTGTTGTTTGGTGGTGGTTGTTGTTGTTTGGTGGTGGTTGTTGGTGGTGATGGTTGTTTGGTGGTGGTTGTTGTGTGGTGGTTGTTGTGTGGTGGTGGTGGTTGTTGTGTGGTGGTGGTTGTGGTTGTTGTGTGGTGGTGATGGTTGTTGTGTGGTGGTGATGGTTGTTGTGTGTGGTGGCGGTTGTTGTGTTGTGGCGGTTGTTGTTTGGTGGTGGTTGTTGTTGTTGTGTGGTGGTTGTGTTGTTGTTGTGTGGTGGTGGTTGTTGGTGGTGGTTGTTGTTATTGTGTGGTTGTGGTTGTTTGGTGGTGGTGGTGGTTGTTTGGTGTGGTGGTGGTTGTTGGTGTGATGGTTGGCGGTTGTTGGTGCTGGTTGCTATGGAGATTGGTGGTGGTTGTTGGTGTGGTGGGTGGTGGTGATTGTTGTGTGGTGGTGTTGTTGTGTGGTGGTGGTTGTTGTTGTTGTCTGGTTGTTGTTGTGTGGTGATGGCGGTGGTTGTTATTGTGTGGTGGTGGCGGTGGTTGTTTTTGTGTGGTGGTGTGCTGGTGGTTGTTGTGTGGTGGTGGTGTGGTGGCTGTTGTTGGTGTGGTGGTTGTTGTTGGTGTGGTGGTGGTTGTTGTTGTTGGTGGTGGTGGTTGATGTTTGGTGGTGGTGGTTGTTGTGTGGTGGTGATGGTTGTTGTGTGGTGGTGATGGTTGTTGTGTGGTGGTGATGGTTGTTGTGTGGTGGTGGCGGTTGTTGTGTTGTGGCGGTTGTTGTTTGGTGGTGGTTGTTGTTGTTGTGTGGTTGTTGTTGTTGTTGTTGTGTGGTGGTGGTTATTGTTGGTGGTGGTTGTTGTTATTGTGTGGTGGTGGTGATGGTTGTTGGTGTGGTGGTGGTTGTTGGTGTGGTGGTTGGCGGTTGTTGGTGCTGGTTGCTATGGAGGTTGGTGGTGGTTTTTGGTGTGGTGGGTGGTGATGGTGGTTGTTGTGTGGTGGTGTTGTTGTGTGGTGGTGTTTGTTGTTGTTTGGTGGTGGTTGTTGTTGATAGGTGGTGGTTGTTGGTGGTGATGTTTGTTTGGTGGTGGTGGTTGTTGTGTGGTGGTGGTGGTAGTTGTTGTGTGGTGGTGGTTGTTGTTGTGTGGTGATGGTGGTGATTGTTGTGTGGTTGTTGTGTTGTGTGGTTGGTGTGGTGGTTGGTGGTGGTTGTTGTGTGGTGGTGGTTGTTGTGTGGTGGTTGTGGTTGTTGTTGCTGTGTGTTGGTGGTGGTGGTTGTTGTGTGGTGGTGGTTGTTTGGTGGTGGTGATTGCTGTGTGTGGTGGTGGTTGTTGTGTTGTGGCGGTTGTTGTGTGGTGGTTGTTGTTGTTGTTGTGTTGTGGTGGTTTTTGTTGTTGTTTTGTGATGGTTGTTGTTTGGTGGTGGTTGTTGTTTTGTTGTGGTTGTTGTGTGGTGGATGTTGTGTGGTGGTGGTGGTTGTTGTGTGGTGGTGATGGTTGATGTGTGGTGGTGATGGTTGTTGTGTGTGGTGGCGGTTGTTGTGTTTTGGCAGTTGTTGTTTGGTGGTGGTTGTTGTGTGTTGGTGGTGGTTGTTGTTGTTGTTGTGTGGTGGTGATTGTTGGTGGTGGTTGTTGTTATTGTGTGGTGGTGGTTGTTTGGTGGTGGTGGTGGTTGTTGTGTGGTTGTTGTGTTGTGTGATGGTGGTGGTTGTTGTTGCTGTGTGGTGGTGGTGGTGATTGTTGTGTGGCGGTGGTTGTTTGGTGGTGGTGGTTGCTGTGTGTGGTGGTGGTTATTGTGTTGTGGCGGTTGTTGTGTTGTGATGGTTGTTGTTTGGTGGTGGTTTTTGTTGGTGTGGTGGTTGTTGTTTGTGGTGGTGGTGGATGTTTGATGGTGGTTGTTGTGTGGTGGTTGTTGTGTGGTGGTGGTGGTTGTTGTGTGGTGGTGGTGGTGGTGGTTGTTTGTTGGTGATGGTTGTTGTGTGGTGGTGATGGTTGTTGTGTGTGGTGGCGGTTGTTGTGTTTTGGCGGTTGTTGTTTGGTGGTGGTTGTTGTTGTTGTGTGGTGGTTGTTGTTGTGTGGTGGTGGTTGTTGGTGGTGGTTGTTGTTATTGTGTGGTGGTTGTTGTTTGGTGGTGGTGGTGGTTGTTTGGTATGGTGGTGGTTGTTGGTGTGATGGTTGGCGGTTGTTGGTGCTGGTTGCTATGGAGATTTGTGGTGGTTGTTGGTGTGGTGGGTGGTGGTGGTGGTTGTTGTGTGGTGGTGTTGTTGTGTGGTGGTGGTTGTTTTTGTTGTTGTTGTCTGGTTGTTGTTGTGTGGTGGTGGCGGTGGTTGTTGTTGTGTGGTGTGTGGTGGTGGTTGGTGGCTGTTGTTGGTGGGTGGTTGTTGTTGGTGTGGTGGTGGGTGTTGTTGTTGTTGGTTGTGGTGGATGTTTGGTGGTGGTTGTTGTGTGGTGGTTGTTGTTTTGTTGTGGTTGTTGTGTGGTGGTGATGGTTGTTGTGTGGTGGTGATGGTTGTTGTGTGGTGGTGGCGGTTGTTGTGTTGTGGCGGTTGTTGTTTGGTGGTGGTTGTTGTTGCTGTGTGGTTGTTGTTGTTGTGTGGTGGTGGTTGTTGTTGGTGGTGGTTGTTGTTATTGTGTGGTGGTGGTGGTGGTTGTTGGTGTGGTGGTGGTTGTTGGTGTGGTGGTTGGCGGTTGTTGGTGCTGGTTGCTTTGGAGGTTGGTGGTGGTTGTTGGTGTGGTGGGTGGTGATGGTGGTTGTTGTGTGGTGGTGTTGTTGTGTGGTGGTGTTTGTTGTTGTTTGTTGGTGGTTGTTGTTGTTTGGTGGTGGTTGTTGGTGGTGGTGGTTGTTGTGTGGTGGTGGTGGTGGTTGTTGTTGTGTGGTGGTGGTTGTTGTGTGGTGGTGGTGCTTGTTGTTGCTGTGTGGTGGTGGTGGTGGTTGTTGTGTGGTGGTGGTTGTTTGGTGGTGGTGGTTGCTGTGTGTGGTGGTGGTTGTTGTGTTGTGGTAGTGGTTGTTGTTGTGTTGTGGTGGTTGTTGTTTGGTGGTGGTGGTTGTTGTTTGTTGTGGTTGTTGTTGATGGTGGTGGATGTTTGGTGGTGGTTGTTGTGTGGTGGTGGTGGTTGTTTTGTGGTGGTGGTGGTGGTTGTTGTGTGGTGGTGATGGTTGTTGTGTGGTGGTGATGGTTGTTGTGTGTGGTGGCGGTTGTTGTGTTGTGGCGGTTGTTGTTTGGTGGTGGTTGTTGTTGTTGTGTGGTGGTTGTTGTTGTGTGGTGGGATTGTTGGTGGTGGTTGTTGTTATTGTGTGGTGGTGTTGTTTGGTGGTGGTGTGGTTGTTTGGGTGGTGGTGGTTGTTGTGTGGTGGTTGGCGGATGTTGTGCTGGTTGCTATGGAATTGGTGGTGGTTGTTGATGTGGGGTGGGGTGGTGGTGTTGTTGTGTGGTGGTGTTTTTTGTGTGGTGGTGGTTGTTGGTGGTGGTGGTGATGGTTGATTGGTGGTGGTGGTTGTTTGGTGGTGGTGGTGATTGGTGTCGGTGGTGGTTGTTGTGTTGTGGTGGTTGTTGGTGTGGTTGGTGATGGTTGTTTGGTGGTGGTGGTTGTTTGGTGATGGTTGTTGTTGTTGTGTGGTGGTGGTTGTTGTGTGGTGGTTGTGTTGGTTGTTGTGGTGGTTGTTGTGTGGTGGTTGTGATGGTTGTTTGGTGGTGGTGGTGTGGTGATGATGGTTGTTTGGTGGTTGTGTGGTGGTAGTGGTTGTGGTTGTGGTGGTTGTTGTGTGGTGGTGGTTGTTGTTGTTGTGGTGGTTGTTGTTGTTGTCTGTTGTTGTTGTGTGGTGGTGGTGGTGGTTGATTTGTGTGGTGGTGGTGGTTGTTGGTGGTGGTGATTGTTGTTGTTGTGGTGGTGGTTGTTGTTGTTGTTTGGTGGTGGTTGTTGTTGTGTGGTGGTGGATGTTGTTGTGGTGGTTGTTGTGTGGTGGTGGTAGTTGTTGTTTGGTGGTGATGGTTGTTTGGTGGTGGTGGTGGTTGTTGTGTGGTGGTGGTGGTGGTTGTTGTTGTGGTGGTTGTTGTTTTTGGTGGTTGTTGGTGCTGTTGGTTTGGTGGTGGTGGTGGTTGTTGTTTGGTGTGGTGGTTGTTGTTGTTGTTGTGTGGTGGTTGTTGTGTGGTGGTGGTTGTTGTTGTGTGGTGGTGGTGGTTGTTGTTGGTGGTGGTTGTGTGTGTGGTGGTGTTGTTGTGTGGTGGGGGGTTGTTGTGTGGTGGTAGTGGTTGTTGTGTGGTTGTGGTGGCGTTGGTGGATGTTGTGTGGTGTGGTGGTTGTTGTGTGGTGGTGGTTGTTGTGTGGTGGTGGTGGTTGTTGTTGTGGTGTGGTGGTGGTGATTGTTGTGTGCTGGTGGTTGTTTGGTGGTGGTGGTTGCTGTGTGTGGTGGTGGTTATTGTGTTGTAGCGGTGTTGTGTTGTGATGGTTGTTGTTTGGTGGTGGTTTTTGTTGGTGTGGTGGTTGTTGTTTGTGGTGGTGGTGGATGTTTGATGGTGGTTGTTGTGTGGTGGTTGTTGTGTGGTGGTGGTGGTTGTTGTGTGATGGTGGTGGTGGTTGTTGTTTGTTGGTGATGGTTGTTGTGTGGTGGTGATGGTTGTTGTGTGTGGTGGCGGTTGTTGTGTATTGGCGGTTGTTGTTTGGTGGTGGTTGTTGTTGTGTGGTGGTGGTTGTTGGTGGTGGTTGTTGTTTATTGTGTGGTGGTTGTTGTTTGGTGGTGGTGGTGGTTGTTTGGTATGGTGGTGGTTGTTGGTGTGATGGTTGGCGGTTGTTGGTGCTGGTTGCTATGGAGATTGGTGGTGGTTGTTGGTGGTGGTGGTTGTTGTGTGGTGGTGTTGATGTGTGGTGGTGGTTGTTGTTGTTGTCTGGTTGTTGTTGTGTGGTGGTGGCGGTGGTTGTTGTTGTGTGGTGGTGGCGGTGGTTGTGTTTGTGTGGTGGTGTGGTGGTGGTGTGGTGGCTGTTGTTGGTGTGGTGGTTGTTGTTGGTGTGGTGGTGGTTGTTGTTGTTGTTGGTGGTGGTTGATGTTGGTGTGGTGGTTGTTGTTTTGTGATAGTCGTGGTTGTTGTTGGTGGTGGTGGATGTTTGGTGGTGGTTGTTGTGTGGTGGTTGTTGTGTGGTGGTGGTGGTGGTTGTTGTGTGGTGGTGATGGTTGTTGTGTGGTGGTGATGGTTGTTGTGTGGTGGTGGCGGTTGTTGTGTTGTGGCGGTTGTTGTTTGGTGGTGGTTGTTGTTGTTGTGTTGTTGTTGTTGTTGTTGTGTGGTGGTGGTTGTTGTTGGTGGTGGTTGTTATTATTGTGTGGTGGTGGTGGTGGTTGTTGGTGTGGTGGTGGTTGTTGGTGTGGTGGTTGGCGGTTGTTGGTGCTGGTTGCTTTGGAGGTTGGTGGTGGTTGTTTGTGTGGTGGGTGGTGATGGTGGTTGTTGTGTGGTGGTGTTGTTGTGTGGTGGTGTTTGTTGTTGTTTGGTGGTGGTTGTTGTTGTTTGGAGGTGGTTGTAGGTGGTGATGGTTGTTTGGTGGTGGTTGTTGTGTGGTGGTTGTTGTGTGGTGGTGGTTGTTGTTGTGTGGTGGTGGTTGTGGTTGTTGTGTGGTGGTGATGGTTGTTGTGTGGTGGTGATTGTTGTTGTGTGTGGTGGCGGTTGTTGTGTTGTGGCGGTTGTTGTTTGGTGGTGGTTGTTGTTGTTGTGTGGTGGTTGTTGTTGTTGTTGTGTGGTGGTGGTTGTTGGTGGTGGTTGTTGTTATTGTGTGGTTGTGGTTGTTTGGTGGTGGTGGTGGTTGTTTGGTGTGGTGGTGGTTGTTGGTGTGATGGTTGGCGGTTGTTGGTGCTGGTTGCTATTGAGATTGGTGGTGGTTGTTGGTGTGGTGGGTGGTGGTGATTGTTGTGTGGTGGTGTTGTTGTGTGGTGGTGGTTGTTGTTGTTGTCTGGTTGTTGTTGTGTGGTGATGGCGGTGGTTGTTATTGTGTGGTGGTGGCGGTGGTTGTTTTTGTGTGGTGGTGTGCTGGTGGTTGTTGTGTGGTGGTGGTGTGGTGGCTGTTGTTGGTGTGGTGGTTGTTGTTGGTGTGGTGGTGGTTGTTGTTGTTGGTGGTGGTGGTTGATGTTTGGTGGTGGTGGTTGTTGTGTGGTGGTGATGGTTGTTGTGTGGTGGTGATGGTTGTTGTGTGGTGGTGATGGTTGTTGTGTGGTGGTGGCGGTTGTTGTGTTGTGGCGGTTGTTGTTTGGTGGTGGTTGTTGTTGTTGTGTGGTTGTTGTTGTTGTTGTTGTTGTTGTGTGGTGGTGGTTGTTGTTGGTGGTGGTTGTTGTTATTGTGTGGTGGTGGTGATGGTTGTTGGTGTGGTGGTGGTTGTTGGTGTGGTGGTTGGCGGTTGTTGGCGCTGGTTGCTATGGAGGTTGGTGGTGGTTGTTGGTGTGGTGGCTGGTTATGGTGGTTGTTGTGTGGTGGTGTTGTTGTGTGGTGGTGTTTGTTGTTGTTTGGTGGTGGTTGTTGGTGGTGATGGTTGTTTGGTGGTGGTGGTTGTTGTGTTGTGGTGGTGGTGGTTGTTGTGTGGTAGTGGTTGTTGTTGTGTGGTGATGGTGGTGGTTGTTGTGTGGTTGTTGTGTTGTGTAGTTGGTGTTGTTGGTGTGGTGGTTGGTGGTGGTTGTTGTGTGGTGGTGGTTGTTGTGTGGTGGTGGTGCTTGTTGTTGCTGTATGGTGGTGGTGGTGGTTGTTGTGTGGTGGTGGTTGTTTGGTGGTGGTGGTTGCTGTGTGTGGTGGTGGTTGTTGTTTTGTGGTGGTGGTTGTTGTTGTGTTGTGATGGTTGTTGTTTGGTGGTGGTGGTTGTTGGTGTGGTGGTTGTTGTTTTGTTGTGGTTGTTGTTGGTGGTGGTGGTGGATGTTTGGTGGTGGTTGTTGTGTGGTGGTGGTGGTTGTTTTGTTGTGGTGGTGGTGGTTGTTGTGTGGTGGTGATGGTTGTTGTGTGGTGGTGATGGTTGTTGTGTGTGGTGGCGGTTGTTGTGTTGTGGCGGTTGTTGTTTGGTGGTGGTTGTTGTTGTTGTGTGGTGGTTGTTGTTGTTGTTGTGTGGTGGTGATTGTTGGTGGTGGTTGTTGTTATTGTGTGGTGGTGGTTGTTTGGTGGTGGTGGTGGTTGTTGTGTGGTTGTTGTGTTGTGTGATGGTGGTGGTTGTTGTTGCTGTGTGGTGGTGGTGGTGATTGTTGTGTGGCGGTGGTTGTTTGGTGGTGGTGGTTGCTGTGTGTGGTGGTGGTTATTGTGTTGTGGCGGTTGTTGTGTTGTGATGGTTGTTGTTTGGTGGTGGTTTTTGTTGGTGTGGTGGTTGTTGTTTGTGGTGGTGGTGGATGTTTGATGGTGGTTGTTGTGTGGTGGTTGTTGTGTGGTGGTGGTGGTTGTTGTGTGGTGGTGGTGGTGGTGGTTGTTTGTTGGTGATGGTTGTTGTGTGGTGGTGATGGTTGTTGTGTGTGGTGGCGGTTGTTGTGTTTTGGCGGTTGTTGTTTGGTGGTGGTTGTTGTTGTTGTGTGGTGGTTGTTGTTGTGTGGTGGTGGTTGTTGGTGGTGGTTGTTGTTATTGTGTGGTGGTTGTTGTTTGGTGGTGGTGGTGGTTGTTTGGTATGGTGGTGGTTGTTGGTGTGATGGTTGGCGGTTGTTGGTGCTGGTTGCTATGGAGATTGGTGGTGGTTGTTGGTGTGGTGGGTGGTGGTGGTGTTGTTGTGTGGTGGTGGTTGTTTTTGTTGTTGTTGTCTGGTTGTTGTTGTGTGGTGGTGGCGGTGGTTGTTGTTGTGTGGTGGTGGCGGTGGTTGTGTTTGTGTGGTGGTGTGGTGGTGGTGTGGTGGCTGTTGTTGGTGTGGTGGTTGTTGTTGGTGTGGTGGTGGGTGTTGTTGTTGTTGGTGGTGGTGGATGTTTGGTGGTGGTTGTTGTGTGGTGGTTGTTGTTTTGTTGTGGTTGTTGTGTGGTGGTGATGGTTGTTGTGTGGTGGTGATGGTTGTTGTGTGGTGGTGGCGGTTGTTGTGTTGTGGCGGTTGTTGTTTGGTGGTGGTTGTTGTTGCTGTGTGGTTGTTGTTGTTGTGTGGTGGTGGTTGTTGTTGGTGGTGGTTGTTGTTATTGTGTGGTGGTGGTGGTGGTTGTTGGTGTGGTGGTGGTTGTTGGTGTGGTGGTTGGCGGTTGTTGGTGCTGGTTGCTTTGGAGGTTGGTGGTGGTTGTTGGTGTGGTGGGTGGTGATGGTGGTTGTTGTGTGGTGGTGTTGTTGTGTGGTGGTGTTTGTTGTTGTTTGTTGGTGGTTGTTGTTGTTTGGTGGTGGTTGTTGGTGGTGGTGGTTGTTGTGTGGTGGTGGTGGTGGTTGTTGTTGTGTGGTGGTGGTTGTTGTGTGGTGGTGGTGCTTGTTGTTGCTGTGTGGTGGTGGTGGTGGTTGTTGTGTGGTGGTGGTTGTTTGGTGGTGGTGGTTGCTGTGTGTGGTGGTGGTTGTTGTGTTGTGGTAGTGGTTGTTGTTGTGTTGTGATGGTTGTTGTTTGGTGGTGGTGGTTGTTGTTTGTTGTGGTTGTTGTTGATGGTGGTGGATGTTTGGTGGTGGTTGTTGTGTGGTGGTGGTGGTTGTTTTGTGGTGGTGGTGGTGGTTGTTGTGTGGTGGTGATGGTTGTTGTGTGGTGGTGATGGTTGTTGTGTGTGGTGGCGGTTGTTGTGTTGTGGCGGTTGTTGTTTGGTGGTGGTTGTTGTTGTTGTGTGGTGGTTGTTGTTGTGTGATGGTGATTGTTGGTGGTGGTTGTTGTTATTGTGTGGTGGTGGTTGTTTGGTGGTGGTGGTGGTTGTTTGGTGTGGTGGTGGTTGTTGGTGTGATGGTTGGCGGATGTTGGTGCTGGTTGCTATGGAGATTGGTGGTGGTTGTTGATGTGGTGGGTGGTGGTGGTGGTTGTTGTGTGGTGGTGTTGTTGTGTGGTGGTGGTTGTTGTTGTTTGGTGGTGGTGATGGTTGATTGGTGGTGGTGGTGGTTGTTTGGTGATGGTGATTGGTGTCGGTGGTGGTTGTTGTGTTGTGGTGGTTGTTGTTGTTGTGTGGTGGTGGTGATGGTTGTTTGGTGGTGGTGGTTGTTTGGTGATGGTTGTTGTTGTTGTGTGGTGGTGGTTGTTGTGTGGTGGTTGTGTTGGTTGTTTGGTGGTGGTTGTTGTGTGGTGGTTGTGATGGTTGTTTGGTGGTGGTGGTGTGGTGATGATGGTTGTTTGGTGGTTGTGTGGTGGTAGTGGTTGTGGTTGTGGTGGTTGTTGTGTGGTGGTGGTTGTTGTTGTTGTGTGGTTGTTGTTGTTGTCTGGTTGTTGTTGTGTGGTGGTGGCGGTGGTTGATTTTGTGTGGTGGTGGTGGTAGTTGGTGTGGTGACTCTTGTTGGTGTGGTGGTGGGTGTTGTTGTTGTGTGGTGGTGGTTGTTGTTGTGTGGTGGTGGAGGTTGTTGTTGTTGTGTGGTGGTGGTAGTTGTTGATTGGTGGTGATTTTTGTTTGGTGGCGGTGGTGGTTGTTGTGTGGTGTTGGTTGTTGTTTAGTGGTTGTTGTTATTGTGCGGTGGTGGATGTTTTTGGTGGTGGTTGGTGCTGTTGGTGTGGTGATTGGTGGTGGTGGTTGTTGTGTGGTGATGGTTGTTGTGTGGTGGTGGTTGTTGTGTGGTGGTGGTTGTTGTGTGGTGGTGGTTGTTGTTGTGTGGTGGTGGTGGTTGTTGTGTGGTGGTGGTTGTTGTGTGGTGGTGGTTGTTGTTGTGTGGTGGTGGTGGTTGTTGTGTGGTGGTAGTGGTTGTTGTGTGGTTGTGGTGGCTGTTGTGTGGATGTTGTGTGGTGGTGGTGGTTGTTTAGTGGTGGTGGTTGTTGTGTGGTGTTGGTTGTTGTTTAGTGGTTGTTGTTATTGTGTGGTGGTGGTTGTTGTGTGGTGGTGGTTGTTGTGTGGTGGTGGTTGTTGTGTGGTGGTTGTTGTTGTTGTGTGGTGGTGGTTATTGTGTGGTGGTGGTTGTTGTTGTGTGGTGGTTGGTGTTGTTTGTGTGGTGGTTGGTGGTGGTGGTGGTGGTTGTTGTGTGGTTGTTGTGTGGTGGTTGTTGTTGTGTTGTGGTGGTTGGTGTTGTTGGTGTGGTGGTTTCCGTGGTGGTGGTGGTGGTGGTGGTGGTGGCTGTTGTGTGGTGGTGGTTGTTTTGTGGTGATTGTTGTTGGTCTGGTGGTGGTTGTTGTTGGGGTTGTTGTGTGGTGGTTGTGGTGGTTGATTGGTGGCGGTGGTGGTGGCGGTGATTGTTGTTTGGTGGTGGTGATTGTGGTTGTTTGGTTGTGTGGTGGTGGTTGTTTGGTGGTGGTGGTTGTTGTTTGGTGGTGGTTGGTGTTGTTGGTGGTGGTGGTGTTTGTTTTTTTGTGGTGGTGGTGGTTGCTGTTGTGTCGTTGTGGTGGTTGTTGTTTTGTCGTGGTGGTGGTTGTTGTTGTGTAGTGGTGGTGGTTGTTGTTTTGTGGTGGTGGTGGTTTTTGTGTGCTGGTGGCTGTTGTGTGGTGGTGGTTGTTGTGAGGTGGTGTTGGTGGTTTGTTGTTGTTGTGTGGTGGTGGTGGTTGTGGTTTGGTGGTGGTGGTTGTTGTTGTGGTCGTGGTTGTTGTTGTTGGTGGTGGCTGTTGTGTGGTGGTGGTGGGTGTTGTGTGGTGGTGGTGGTTGTTGTGTGGTGGTGATGGTTGTTGTGTGGTGGTGATGGTTGTTGTGTGGTGGTGATGGTTGTTGTGTGGTGGTGATGGTTGTTGTGTGTGGTGGCTGTTGTTGTTTGATGGTGGTTGTTGTTGTTGTATGGTGGTGGTTTTGTTGTGTGGTGGTGGTTGTTGTTTGGTGGTGGTGGTGGTTGTTTGGTGATGGTTGTCGGTGTGGTGGTGGTTGTTGGTGGTGTTGTGGTTGGCGGTTGTTGGTGCTAGTTGGTGTGGTTGTTGGTGGTGGTTGTTGTGTGGTGGTGTTGTTGTGTGGTGGTGGTTGTTTGGTGATGGTGCTTGTTGTTGTTTGTTGGTGGTGGTTGTTGTGTGGTGGTGGTGGTTGTTGTGTGGTGGTGGTGGTTGTTGTTTGGTGGTGGTGGTTGTTGTGTGGTGGTGGTGGTTGTTGTGTGGTGGTGGTGGTTGTTGTGTGGTGGTGGTGGCTGTTGTGTGGTTGTTGTGTGGTGGTGGTGGTGGTTGTTTGGTGGTGGTGGTGGTGATTGTTGGTGGTGATGGTTGTTTGGTGGTGGTGGTTGGTGGTGGTTGTTGTGTTGTGGTGGTTGTGTCACATTCCTATATAACGTATATACATATGTCTAGTAACATCATGTCACATTCCTATATAGCGTATGAACATATGTCTAGGAACATCGTGTCACATTAATATAGAAGGTATATACATATGTCTAGGAACTTCGTGTCACATTCCTATATAACGTATATACATATGTCTAGGAACATCGTGTCACATTCCTATAGAACGTATATACATATGTCGAGGAACATCGTGTCACATTCATATAGAAGGTATATACATATGTCTAGGAACATCGTGTCACATTCCTATATAACGTATATACATATGTCTAGTAACATCATGTCACATTCCTATATAGCGTATGAACATATGTCTAGGAACATCGTGTCACATTCCTATATAACGTATATACATATATCGAGGAACATCGTGTCACATTAATATAGAAGGTATATACATATGTCTAGGAACTTCGTGTCACATTCCTATATAACGTATATACATATGTCTAGGAACATCGTGTCACATTCCTATAGAACGTATATACATATGTCGAGGAACATCGTGTCACATTCATATAGAAGGTATATACATATGTCTAGGAACATCGTGTCACATTCCTATATAGCGTATATACATATGTCTAGGAACATCGTGTCACATTCATATAGAAGGTATATACATATGTCTAGGAACATCGTGTCACATTCCTATATAACGTATGAACATATGTCTAGGAACATCGTGTCACATTCCAATATAACGTATATACATATGTCGAGGAACATCGTGTCACATTCATATAGAAGGTATATACATATGTCTAGGAACATCGTGTCACATTCATATATAGCGTATATACATATGTCGAGGAACATCGTGTCACATTCATATAGCAGGTATATACATATGTCTAGGAACATCGTGTCACATTCCTATATAACGTATATACATATGTCTAGGAACATCGTGTCACATTCATATAGAAGGTATATACATATGTCTAGGAACATCGTGTCACATTCATATAGAATGTATATACATCTGTCCAGGAACACCGTGTCACATTCCTATATAGTGTATATACATATGTCTAGGAACATCGTGTCACATTCCTATAAAGCGTATGAACATATGTCTAGGAACATCGTGTCACATTCCTATATAACGTATATACATATGTCTAGGAACATCGTGTCATATTCCTATAGAATGTATATACATATGTCCAGGAACACCGTGTCACATTCCTCTATAGTGTATATACATATGTCGAGGAACATCGTGTCACATTCATATATAACGTATATACATATGTCTAGGAACATCGTGTCACATTCCTATATAACGTATATACATATGTCCAGGAACATCGTGTCACATTGCTATATAGCGTATAAACATATGTCCAGGAACATCGTGTCACATTCCAATATATCGTATATACATCTGTCCAGGGACATCGTGTCACATTCCTATATAGTGTATAAACATATGTCTAGGAACATCGTGTCACATTCCTATATAGAGTATATACATATGTCTAGGAACATCGTGTCACATTCCTATAGAACGTATATACATATATCTAGGAACGTCCTGTCACATTCCTATATAATGTATATACATATGTCTAGGAACATCGTGTCACATTCATATAGAAGGTATATACATATGTCTAGGAACATCGTGTCACATTCCTATATAGCGAATATACATATGTCTAGGAACATCGTGTCACATTCCTATATAGAGTATATACATATGTCTAGGAACATCGTGTCACATTCCTATAGAACGTATATACATATATCTAGGAACGTCCTGTCACATTCCTATATAATGTATATACATATGTCTAGGAACATCGTGTCACATTCCTATATAGGGTATATACATATGTCTAGGAACATCGTGTCACATTCCTATATAACGTATATACATATGTCGAGGAACATCGTGTCACATTATATAGAAGGTATATACATATGTCTAGGAACTCGTGTCACATTCCTATATAACGTATATACATATGTCTAGGAACATCTGTCACATTCCTATATAGCGTATACATATGTCTAGGAACATCGTGTCACATTCATATAGAAGGTATATACATATGTCTAGGAACATCGTGTCACATTCCTATATAACGTATATACATATGTCTAGGAACATCGTGTCACATTCCTATATAGCGTATAAACATATGTCTAGGAACATCGTGTCACATTCCTATATAACGTATATACATATGTCGAGGAACATCGTGTCACATTCATATAGAAGGTATATACATATGTCTAGGAACATCGTGTCACATTCCTATATAACGTATATACATATGTCTAGGAACATCGTGTCACATTCATATATAGCGTATATACATATGTCTAGGAACATCGTGTCACATTCCTATATAACGTATATACATATGTCGAGGAACATCGTGTCACATTCATATAGAAGGTATATACATATGTCTAGGAACATCGTGTCACATTCCTATAGAACGTATATACATATGTCTAGGAACATCGTGTCACATTCCTATATAACGTATATACATATGTCTAGGAACATCGTGTCACATTCCTATATAGCGTATATAACTATGTCTAGGAACATCGTGTCACATTCCTATATAGCGTATATACATATGTCGAGGAACATCGTGTCACATTCCTATATAACGTATATACATATGTCGAGGAACGTCGTGTCACATTCATATAGAAGGTATATACATATGTCTAGGAACATCGTGTCACATTCCTATATAGAGTATATACATATGTCTAGGAACATCGTGTCACATTCCTATATAGCGTATATACATATGTCTAGGAACATCGTGTCACATTCCTATATAACGTATATACATATGTCTAGGAACATCGTGTCACATTCCTATATAACGTATATACATATGTCTAGGAACATCGTGTCACATTCCTATATAATGTATATACATATGTCTAGGAACATCGTGTCACATTCCTATATACCGTATATACATATGTCTAGGAACATCGTGTCACATTCATATAGAACGTATATACATATGTCTAGGAACATCGTGTCACATTCCTATATAGCGTATGAACATATGTCTAGGAACATCGTGTCACATTCCTATATAACGTATATACATATGTCGAGGAACATCGTGTCACATTCATATAGAAGGTATATACATATGTCTAGGAACATCGTGTCACATTCCTATATAGCGTATATACATATGTCTAGGAACATCGTGTCACATTCCTATATAGCGTATATACATATGTCTAGGAACATCGTGTCACATTCCTATATAACGTATATACATATGTCTAGGAACATCGTGTCACATTCCTATATAACGTATATACATATGTCTAGGAACATCGTGTCACATTCCTATATAACGTATATACATATGTCTAGGAACATCGTGTCACATTCCTATATAGCGTATATACATATGTCTAGGAACATCGTGTCACATTCATATAGAAGGTATATACATATGTCTAGGAACATCGTGTCACATTCCTATATAGCGTATGAACATATGTCTAGGAACCTCGTGTCACATTCATATATAGCGTATATACATATGTCTAGGAACATCGTGTCACATTCCTATATAGCGAATATACATATGTCTAGGAACATCGTGTCACATTCATATAGAAGGTATATACATATGTCTAGGAACATCGTGTCACATTCCTATATAGCGTATGAACATATGTCTAGGAACCTCGTGTCACATTCATATATAGCGTATATACATATGTCTAGGAACATCGTGTCACATTCCTATATAGCGAATATACATATGTCTAGGAACATCGTGTCACATTCATATAGAAGGTATATACATATGTCTAGGAACATCGTGTCACATTCCTATATAGCGTATGAACATATGTCTAGGAACCTCGTGTCACATTCATATATAGCGTATATACATATGTCGAGGAACATCGTGTCACATTCATATAGAAGGTATATAGATATGTCTAGGAACATCGTGTCACATTCCTATATAACGTATATACATATGTCTAGGAACATCGTGTCATATTCCTATAGAATGTATATACATCTGTCCAGGAACACCGTGTCACATTCCTATATAGTGTATATACATATGTCTAGGAACATCGTGTCACATTCCTATATAACGTATATACATATGTCTAGGAACATCGTGTCACATTCCTATATAACGTATATACATATGTCTAGGAACATCGTGTCATATTCCTATGGAATGTATATACATATGTCCAGGAACACCGTGTCACATTCCTCTATAGTGTATATACATATGTCGAGGAACATCGTGTCACATTCCTATATAACGTATATAAATATGTCTAGGAACATCGTGTCATATTCCTATGGAATGTATATACATATGTCCAGGAACACCGTGTCACATTCCTCTATAGTGTATATACATATGTCGAGGAACATCGTGTCACATTCCTATATAACGTATATACATATGTCTAGGAACATCGTGTCATATTCCTATGGAATGTATATACATATGTCCAGGAACACCGTGTCACATTCCTCTATAGTGTATATACATATGTCGAGGAACATCGTGTCACATTCCTATATAACGTATATACATATGTCTAGGAACATCGTGTCATATTCCTATATAATGTATATACATATGTCCAGGAACATCGTGTCACATTCCTATATAGCGTATATACATATGTCGAGGAACATCGTGTCACATTCCTATATAACGTATATACATATGTCTAGGAACATCGTGTCACATTGCTATATAGCGTATATACATATGTCCAGGAACATCGTGTCACATTCCTATATATCGTATATACATATGTCTAGGAACATCGTGTCACATTCCTATATAGCGTATATACATATGTCTAGGAACATCGTGTCACATTCCTATAGAACGTATATACATATATCTAGGAACAACGTGTCACATTCCTATATAACGTATATACATATGTCTAGGAACGTCGTGTCACATTGCTATATAACGTATATACATATGTCTAGGAACATCATGTCACATTCCTATATAACGTATATACATATATCTAGTAACATCGTGTCACATTCCTATATAACGTATATACATATGTCTAGGAACATCGTGTCACATTCCTATATAACGTATATACATATGTCTAGGAACATCGTGTCACATTCCTATATAACGTATATACATATATCTAGTAACGTCGTGTCACATTCCTATATAACGTATATACATATATCTAGGAACATCGTGTCACATACCTTTAGAACGTATATACATATGTCTAGCAACATCGTGTCACATTCATATAGAAGGTATATACATATGTCTAGGAACATCGTGTCATATTCCTATAGAACGTATATACATATGTCGAGGAACATCGTGTCACATTCATATAGAAGGTATATACATATGTCTAGGAACATCGTGTCACATTTCTATATAGCGTATGAACATATGTCTAGGAACATCGTGTCACATTCATATATAGCGTATATACATATGTCGAGGAACATCGTGTCACATTCATATAGAAGGTATATACATATGTCTAGGAACATCGTGTCACATTCCTATATAACGTATATACATATGTCTAGGAACATCGTGTCACATTCATATAGAAGGTATATACATATGTCTAGGAACATCGTGTCACATTCCTATATAGCGTATATACATATGTCTAGGAACATCGTGTCATATTCCTATAGAATGTATATACATCTGTCCAGGAACACCGTGTCACATTCCTATATAGTGTATATACATATGTCTAGGAACATCGTGTCACATTCCTATATAGCGTATGAACATATGTCTAGGAACATCGTGTCACATTCCTATATAACGTATATACATATGTCTAGGAACATCGTGTCATATTCCTATAGAATGTATATACATATGTCCAGGAACACCGTGTCACATTCCTCTATAGTGTATATACATATGTCTAGGAACATCGTGTCACATTCCTATATAGTGTATATACATATGTCTAGGAACATCGTGTCACATTCGTATATAGCGTATATACATATGTCTAGGAACATCGTGTCACATTCCTATAGAACGTATATACATATATCTAGGAACAACGTGTCACATTCCTATATAACGTATATACATATGTCTAGGAACGTCGTGTCACATTGCTATATAACGTATATACATATGTCTAGGAACATCATGTCACATTCCTATATAGCGTATATACATATGTCTAGGAACATCGTGTCACATTCCTATATAACGTATATACATATGTCTAGGAACATCGTGTCACATTCCTATATAACGTATATACATATATCTAGGAACGTCGTGTCACATTCCTATATAACGTATATACATATATCTAGGAACGTCGTGTCACATTCCTATATAACGTATATACATATATCTAGGAACATCGTGTCACATTCCTATATAGCGTATGAACATATGTCTAGGAACATCGTGTCACATTCCTATATAACGTATATACATATGTCTAGGAACATCGTGTCATATTCCTATAGAATGTATATACATATGTCCAGGAACACCGTGTCACATTCCTCTATAGTGTATATACATATGTCGAGGAACATCGTGTCACATTCATATATAGCGTATATACATATGTCTAGGAACATCGTGTCACATTCCTATATAACGTATATACATATGTCCAGGAACATCGTGTCACATTGCTATATAGCGTATAAACATATGTCCAGGAACATCGTGTCACATTCCAATATATCGTATATACATCTGTCCAGGGACATCGTGTCACATTCCTATATAGTGTATAAACATATGTCTAGGAACATCGTGTCACATTCCTATATAGTGTATATACATATGTCTAGGAACATCGTGTCACATTGCTATATAGCGTATATACATATGTCTAGGAACATCGTGTCACATTCCTATATAGTGTATATACATATGTCTAGGAACATCGTGTCACATTCCTATATAGCGAATATACATATGTCTAGGAACATCGTGTCACATTCCTATATAGAGTATATACATATGTCTAGGAACATCGTGTCACATTCCTATAGAACGTATATACATATATCTAGGAACGTCCTGTCACATTCCTATATAATGTATATACATATGTCTAGGAACATCGTGTCACATTCCTATATAACGTATATACATATGTCTAGGAACGTCGTGTCACATTGCTATATAACGTATATACATATGTCTAGGAACATCGTGTCACATTCCTATATAAATAATATACATATATCTAGGAACATCGTGTCACATTCCTATATAACGTATATACATATGTCTAGGAACATCGTGTCACATTCATATAGAAGGTATATACATATATCTAGGAACATCGTGTCACATTCCTATATAACGTATCTACATATGTCTAGGAACATCGTGTCACATTCCTATAGAACGTATATACATATATCTAGGAACGTCGTGTCACATTCCTATATAACGTATATACATATGTCTAGGAACATCGTGTCATATTCCTATAGAATGTATATACATCTGTCCAGGAACACCGTGTCACATTCCTATATAGTGTATATACATATGTCTAGGAACATCGTGTCACATTCCTATATAACGTATATACATATGTCTAGGAACATCGTGTCACATTCCTATATAACGTATATACATATGTCTAGGAACATCGTGTCATATTCCTATGGAATGTATATACATATGTCCAGGAACACCGTGTCACATTCCTCTATAGTGTATATACATATGTCGAGGAACATCGTGTCACATTCCTATATAACGTATATACATATGTCTAGGAACATCGTGTCACATTCCTATATAACGTATATACATATGTCCAGGAACATCGTGTCCAATTACTATATAGCGTATATACATATGTCCAGGAACATCGTGTCACATTCCAATATATCGTATATACATCT
The DNA here is from genome assembly GCA_014843695.1 of Archivesica marissinica. NCBI lineage: Eukaryota > Metazoa > Mollusca > Bivalvia > Venerida > Vesicomyidae > Archivesica > Archivesica marissinica. Next base: position 3,720 of record JABXNX010003658.1, on the reverse strand, counting down.
GTCCAGGGACATCGTGTCACATTCCTATATAGTGTATAAACATATGTCTAGGAACATCGTGTCACATTCCTATATAGCGTATATACATATGTCTAGGAACATCGTGTCACATTCCTATATAGTGTATATACATATGTCTAGGAACATCGTGTCACATTCCTATATAGCGTATATACATATGTCTAGGAACATCGTGTAACATTCCTATATAGTGTATATACATATGTCTAGGAACATCGTGTCACATTCCTATAGAACGTATATACATATATCTAGGAACGTCCTGTCACATTCCTATATAACGTATATACATATGTCTAGGAACATCGTGTCACATTCATATAGAAGGTATATACATATGTCTAGGAACATCGTGTCACATTCCTATATAGTGTATATACATATGTCTAGGAACATCGTGTCACATTCCTATATAACGTATATACATATGTCTAGGAACATCGTGTCACATTCCTATATAACGTATATACATATGTCCAGGAACATCGTGTCCAATTACTATATAGCGTATATACATATGTCCAGGAACATCGTGTCACATTCCAATATATCGTATATACATATGTCCAGGAACATCGTGTCACATTCCTATATAGTGTATAAACATATGTCTAGGAACATCGTGTCACATTCCTATATAGCGTATATACATATGTCTAGGAACATCGTGTCACATTCCTATATAGTGTATATACATATGTCTAGGAACATCGTGTCACATTCCTATATAACGTATATACATATGTCTAGGAACATCGTGTCACATTCCTATATAGCGTATATACATATGTCTAGGAACATCGTGTCACATTCCTATATAACGTATATACATATGTCTAGGAACATCGTGTCACATTCCTATATAACGTATATACATATGTCTAGGAACATCGTGTCACATTCCTATATAGCGTATATACATATGTCTAGGAACATCGTGTCACATTCCTATATAGCGTATATACATATGTCTAGGAACATCGTGTCACATTCCTATATAGTGTATATACATATGTCTAGGAACATCGTGTCACATTCCTATATAACGTATATACATATGTCTAGGAACATCGTGTCACATTCCTATATAGCGTATATACATATGTCTAGGAACATCGTGTCACATTCCTATATAGCGTATATACATATGTCTAGGAACATCGTGTCACATTCCTATATAGTGTATATACATATGTCTAGGAACATCGTGTCACATTCCTATATAACGTATATACATATGTCTAGGAACATCGTGTCACATTCCTATATAACGTATATACATATGTCTAGGAACATCGTGTCACATTCCTATATAACGTATATACATATGTCTAGGAACATCGTGTCACATTCCTATATAACGTATATACATATGTCTAGGAACATCGTGTCACATTCCTATATAACGTATATACATATGTCTAGGAACATCGTGTCACATTCCTATATAACGTATATACATATGTCTAGGAACATCGTGTCACATTCATATAGAACGTATATACATATGTCTAGGAACATCGTGTCACATTCCTATATAACGTATATACATATGTCTAGGAACATCGTGTCACATTCCTATAGAACGTATATACATATGTCTAGGAACATCGTGTCACATTCCTATATAACGTATATACATATGTCTAGGAACATCGTGTCACATTCCTATATAAGTATATACATATGTCTAGGAACATCGTGTCACATTCATATAGAAGGTATATACATATGTCTAGGAACATCGTGTCACATTCCTATATAACGTATATACATATGTCGAGGAACATCGTGTCACATTCATATATAGCGTATGAACATATGTCTAGGAACATCGTGTCACATTCCTATATAACGTATATACATATGTCGAGGAACATCGTGTCACATTCATATAGAAGGTATATACATATGTCTAGGAACATCGTGTCACATTCCTATATAACGTATATACATATGTCGAGGAACATCGTGTCACATTCATATATAGCGTATGAACATATGTCTAGGAACATCGTGTCACATTCCTATATAACGTATATACATATGTCGAGGAACATCGTGTCACATTCATATAGAAGGTATATACATATGTCTAGGAACATCGTGTCACATTCCTATAGAACGTATATGCATCTGTCTAGGAACATCGTGTCACATTCCTATATAACGTATGTACATATGTCTAGGATCATCGTGTCACATTCCTATATAGCGTATATAACTATGTCTAGGATCATCGTGTCACATTCCTATATAGCGTATATACATATGCCGAGGAACATCGTGTCACATTCCTATATAACGTATATACATATGTCGAGGAACGTCGTGTCACATTCATATAGAAGGTATATACATATGTCTAGGAACATCGTGTCACATTCCTATATAGAGTATATACATATGTCTGGGAACATCGTGTCACATTCCTATATAGCGTATATACATATGTCTAGGAACATCATGTCACATTCCTATATAACGTATATACATATGTCTAGGAACATCGTGTCACATTCCTATATAACGTATATACATATGTCTAGGAATATCGTGTCACATTCCTATATAATGTATATACATATGTCTAGGAACATCGTGTCACATTCCTATATACCGTATATACATATGTCTAGGAACATCGTGTCACATTCATATAGAACGTATATACATATGTCTAGGAACATCGTGTCACATTCCTATATAGCGTATGAACATATGTCTAGGAACATCGTGTCACATTCCTATATAACGTATATACATATGTCGAGGAACGTCGTGTCACATTCATATAGAAGGTATATACATATGTCTAGGAACATCGTGTCACATTCCTATATAGAGTATATACATATGTCTAGGAACATCGTGTCACATTCCTATATAGCGTATATACATATGTCTAGGAACATCATGTCACATTCCTATATAACGTATATACATATGTCTAGGAACATCGTGTCACATTCCTATATAACGTATATACATATGTCTAGGAATATCGTGTCACATTCCTATATAACGTATATACATATGTCTAGGAACATCGTGTCACATTCCTATATACCGTATATACATATGTCTAGTAACATCGTGTCACATTCCTATATACCGTATATACATATGTCTAGGAACATCGTGTCACATTCATATAGAACGTATATACATATGTCTAGGAACATCGTGTCACATTCCTATATAACGTATATACATATGTCTAGGAACATCGTGTCACATTCATATAGAACGTATATACATATGTCGAGGAACATGGTGTCACATTCATATAGAAGCTATATACATATGTCTAGGAACATCGTGTCACATTCCTATATAACGTATATACATATGTCGAGGAACATCGTGTCACATTCATATATAGCGTATGAACATAGGTCTAGGAACATCGTGTCACATTCCTATATAACGTATATACATATGTCGAGGAACATCGTGTCGCATTCATATAGAAGGTATATACATATGTCTAGGAACATCGTGTCATATTCCTATAGAACGTATATACATATGTCTAGGAACATCGTGTCACATTCATATAGAAGGTATATACATATGTCTAGGAACATCGTGTCATATTCCTATAGAACGTATATACATATGTCGAGGAATATCGTGTCACATTCATATAGAAGGTATATACATATGTCTAGGAACATCGTGTCACATTCCTATATA